>PVJC01017435.1:0-32504 GCA_004026665.1 Murina feae | reverse complement strand
TTTTTTTTTTTTTTTTTTTTACTGGGAAGTCACAACATAAATTGTTGCCAAGTCCAGCGGTCAGATCCAAATTGCATAGAGAACATTTCTCTTTGTTAGGCAAAGCAACTCAAGGATCCAGGCTACAGGGAGAGGAGGAAAGATGGAAGTTCAACAAGCAGACTCAGGCGCCAATAGGCCTGGCTGGGCCCACACTTCTGCACCTTCCCTCTAGCCGTGGGCGTGTGGGCAAGTCGTTCCGCCTGCCTGAGCAACGGTTTCCTCCTCTGCACCATCACAGCTGGGTGAGAATTCAATTAGGTAAAGCATTTGACACACACTTTAATAAATGGCAGGTATGATTATGTGTCACAGCCTTCTCTGTTGAGTGAGGTATGTGTGGGGTTTCATTGCTTTGTTGTTGTGGGTTTTCCTGTTTTTGTTGTCTGTTTGGAGTTTTGTTTGTTTTGCTCTTGTTGGAAGGATGAGGGTTTTTGTGGTTTCCGCCTAGGGGTGTGTTTCCATTTTCACCAGGGGGTCCTCAGCACCTGGCAGATGATGGATTTCTTTCCATTTGAAGAGATGGACCAGGTCCAGCAGTGTGTACCTCTGGGAAGCTCAAGGCCCTGTCTTGGCCATGGAGGCACCCTCTCCTTTGCTTCCCATTGGAGCTGCTGCTTTAGCACGTCAACCATGCCGGCCAGAGATGGTGAGCACACAGACACACACACATGCTCACACATGAACACACCCACCCCTGCCCCCTGCCATCTTAGCCTTTTATTTATTTTTTAAACAAAAGGTAATATATGCGCGTGTCAAAACCAGATCAAGCTCTACTGTGAGATGTAATCCTCCTTCTCTCACCTGTCTCTCCCTACTGTCCCTCTCCCCACTCCCTCTCTTTCCTGCCACCAGCCACCTCTCTAGAGGCCACCACTCCTGCCACTACCCCATCAGGAGATTCAGGTTATGAACCGTTGAGAGTAGGTGGGCTTTTTTTTACTTCCTTGAACAATATGGTATAGCAGAGGTGTTGCTAAGTGACTTCTGAAGCTAGATCAGAAACATGCAGTGCAATTCCAGTGTGTTCCATTGGGACATTCCCTCCTGGAGCCCAGCCGCCATGCTGTGAGAAAGCCCAGTCACACCAGAGTGAGCCTTACATGAAGAGAAACCAAGGCCCAAGGCACAGCCCTGACAGGATTGCCCACTCATAGCACACCCACCTGCCAGCCGCAGGAGTGAGTCACCTCAGAAGTGGATCCTCCTCTGTGGAACCCTCCTGCACTGTTGGTGGAAATGCAAATCAGTGCAGCTGTTATGGAAAACAGTATAGAGGTTCCTCAAAAAATCAAAAATAGAATTACCTTATGACCTAGCAATCCCACTTTGGGGTATTTATCCAAAGACATCCAAAACACTAATTAGCAAAGACATATGCTCCCCTACACTTAATGCAGCATTATTTACAATAGCTGAGATACTGAAGCAACCTAAGTGGCCATTGATCGATGAACGAATGGATAAAGATGTGATATGTGTGTGTGTGTACATATATATATTACTCAGCCCTAAAAAGAAGGAAGTCTTTCCATTTTTGACATGATGGACCTAGAAAAGTATTATGCTAAGTGAAATAGGTCAGACAGAGAAAGACAAATACCATATAGTTTCATGTATATGTGGAATTTAAAAAAGTAAACAAATGAACAAAACAGAAACAAGCTCATAGATGCAAAGAACATTTTGATGGCTGCCAAATGGAAGGGATTTGGGAAGATGGATGAAAAAGGGGCAGCGATTAAGATGTACAAATGGCCAATTATTTAAAAAGTCACAGGGATGTAAAGTACATCATAGGGAATATAGTCAGTAATATTGTAATAACTACTTATAGTGTCAGATGCGTACCAGGCTTATGGGGTTGATCACTTCAGAAGTTATATAAATGTCTAACCACTATGCTGTACACCTGAAACAACATAACATTGTATGTTAAATGTAATTTTAAAATATTTTAAAGCATTAAAAAATAAAGAAAGAAAAAAAAGCTCCTGTCCCCAGCTGAGCTGCCCCAACAAAGTCAAGCCATTCCTGCTGATTCATCAGCAAATCAATCGTTGTTGTTTTAAGCGGCTAAGATTGGGGGCAGTGTGTTACACAGCAATAGAGGCCCAGTGCAGGGGCCTCTGTCGGGTGCCCTCTCGCAGTCCAGGAGCCCTCAGCAGATGTCCAATTTACCCACTTATGGGGAGCAGGTCTAAGCCGTCAGTCAGACATCCTTAGCACTTCCGTGGAGGTAGGAGAGGCTCCCGCCACCACCACTGCACTCGCCAGCCATGAGCCCGGCTTCTGGCTGAGCAGCACTCACCCCGTGGGAGCCCACTGACCATCAGGGGCAGCTCCTGCATTGAGCACCTGCCCCTGGTGGTAAGTGTGTGTCATAGTAACCAGTCATTCTGCCATTCAGTCTACTTGACATTAGCCTTTTATTATATAGGATTTTAAACAAGCTTCTCAGATGGTTTTGCCAGAAGTGATCAGAAGTTGGCACTTTATTGGAGTAGGTTGCCCTTTGCTGTCTCTGTGGCCTTGGAAGGCTGTGATCTTCGCAAACCATTCCTGTCCACCACAGGGCAGACTTCCTGTTGCTAAGCATCAAAGCCACCTTAGCAGAAGACCTGGACCTCTTTTGCACATACATATTTGCATCCACATCTTCTCCAGGAAAGCCTTGAGCTCTCCCCACTTCTGGGTAAGCAAAGCCAATTTGCCATCCATATTTGCAGAAGTATTTGTTAATAAGCAAGAAACAGCCTTGCAAATTCTTAGGTAAATAACACTAGTCCAAGAACAACACTCCCATACCAGGAGCCACAAGATGCAAGCAATGACAGATCTCTCAGGACTGCTCAGACTTTCTTGCAAACACAGCAAGGCATTGGCTAAAGGAGTGTGTGGCGACCACCACTCCCAGCAGAGCAGGAAGCAAAAGATAGAGAAGGGCACCATGATTAAACTCGAGGACTTTAGTTTGAATCCTGACTCTGTGACTTACTAGCTGTGTGCCTTTGGGAAAATTGCTCTACCTCTCTGAACTTCAGTATTCCCCTATGCAAAGTGGGAAAAATAATAACTTCCTCATTTGGATCCCTATTAAGATAATGTGTGAGAATCACTTGGCAGAGGGAGGAACTTAGTACATACTTAGTAAATAGTAAGAGCTACTGTTTTTTACATGTGTCATTATTATAGATAGTGGGGTGGGGAGGGGGGAGCAGATTGGAGAGGTGGAGAAGGCCCTGGGATGGAAGTCGGGCGACCTGGATTCCTCTGTGGGTTTTGATGCTCACTTGCTCAGGTATCTGAGGTAAGGTGGCTGACAGCGCTGGACTTCAGTTGTTAAGAGAGGAGGAAGGATTAGGAGGTACACTAAGTACTAAGTGCACTCTAACTCTCCCCTCCTTTGGACTGCTGAAGGTATCCTATTGACCAATGTGTCAGACCCCCTTTTAGTAATGGGTGGCAGAAACAATCTCACACTACTCGAGCCAACAAGGGAGAAATGGTTGGCTCAGAGAAGCCGAAGATGAGTTGAATGAAGCCTTGAGATGCAGTCAGAGCCCGAGAACAGCTGAAACCTGGGTCTCACACGTCTGTCTCCCTGTCGCTTGTTCACACATTCACCCTCTCTCCTCAAACTATCTTCCTCTACAGTCAGGGCGCATTCGTATCAATGCTCCCTGTTTCCACTTCGGACTTAAACCCACAGGAACGAATGACCGACCACTCTGCCTTCCCAAGTCCAACATCTCAGTGCAGTGATTCACCGGCCCAGCCTGGGTCAGCTGCCGACACCTTGACTGGTAAACCAGGCTTTGGGTAGGGTCCTGTGAGAACACCACGGCTCTCCTGGGAGCCATCTGTTACATACCCAGCCATGTGCACACCTCAATGTGCAACTCCTGCTGTTTGCCTAGAGGGGAGCTCTTATATCCATGGTTACGTTTCAAAGTGTTCCCACTCCTATCCTCATATAGTCCTTATAACAACCTCACATGGACGTAGAACTGGCAGCATTAAATGTGTTAGCATACAGGACACACTTGGGTTCAGGGAAGCTAGGTGCCATGGCCGAAGACACACAGCCTGCCCTTGGCAGAGGCAAATGTAGCTAAGGAATCAGGTAGGTAGGTACCTGAACGCTCTTTCCCAAAATGCACTGGGGACGTTGCCTGACCTTTCCAGAATGCTCATGAATGAAGACCCGAGAATGGAATAGTAGTGAATCCCATGTGCCCCTCACCCCGGCAGCTGTGGAGCTCCCTTGAGGGTTCCTTTCTGTGTCTGATGTCTCCTTGCCTATAAATAGCAGACCCGGGGACTGTCAAGGCTAGAGGAAGAAAAATCACAACTTCCTAGGGCCCTTCCAAACTACTGAGGCTGGGAGAAAGGGAAGCAGGAGAAAACCCTGGAGATGCCCAGAACAGCTCCCCGCTCTGGCAGAAGAACAGATTTCATCATTGCAGACCCACCCCGCCGCCTCCCTCCAGACCTCTTGCTGGGCATGATGGGGACTCTGCTTCCGGTTGTCATGTCGCATCCCCAAGGGGAGTTGGTTTCCCTACCTTCCTTATTAGTTTGCAGCTTCTCCTTCAGATCTTTTAATACCGCATAGCGGTCAAGCTTGCTGGCTTCAGAGATGGTCTGCCTGATGATGGGGCCTTGGCAAGTTCTTTTTCTTGTGTGCCACATTTATGCCACTTGTATGATCTATCTGTCTGTCTGTCTATATAAAAAGCCAGCAACCCGACGCCGGAACAACTGGTTGTTAGACGCCCGCTGAGGCCAGTGGACCAGGCCCATGGGGTGTGGGGCAGCCAGCCAAACTCCTGCTGCCCCTCCCCCTGGCCAGCCCCACCCCATATTGGCCCCCCACCGCAGCAGGCCCATTGCCCACAGCCCCTCCCCACAGCCAATCCCACTCCTGATCAGTCCCCACCACCCTGATGGGCCTGTGGCCCCTTCCCCCAGTCAGCTCCTGATTGGCCCCCTACACACCAATCAGGGTGGGGCTGGCCAGCCAACCTCCCACAGCCCCTTCCCTGCCCACTGACTCTAGATTAGCTCCCCCATTTCAGGGGCTTGGCGGCACAGCCCCTTCCCATGGCTGGCCCTGCTCCCAATCGCCCCCCCTCCAATTGGGGGGGGCCTCCCATGGGCCCCTCCCCCCAGCTGACCCAGCCCTGATCGTCTGATCCAGCTTGCCCGCCAACCTCCCACCTTCTCCTCCTCCCAACAGGCCTGGCCCTGATCTGCCCTATTGGGGCCTGGGCAGAGCCCACACATGCATGAATTTGTGCAGTGGGCCTCTAGTGGGATTAATAAAAAGAGTATGTATGACATAGGTTTATTGTGAAGATTAAATAAGATATTACAAATAAAGTGCTCAGTACCATGCCTGGCGGGTGAAAATTGGAGTTATTATTATTACTTACACAGTTGAGAGAGTCAATAATAACTACAGAGGAGAGTATTTTTTATCATTTTCATATTAAGAAAGCATGCATGGCCCTGGCCAGTGCGCTTGGTGGTTAGAGCGCCGGCAGGCCCATTGAAGGGTCTCAGGTTTGAGTCCCAGTCAAGGGCACGTACCTGGGTTGCAGGTTTGCCCCTTGCCCCAGGGCAAGTGAGGGAGACAACCAATGTGCCTCTCTCATATCAATGTTTCTCTCTCTCTCTTTCCCTTCCTTCTTTCTTCACTCCCTTCCCCTCTCCCTCCCTCTCTCCTTTCCACTCTCTGAAAGGCAATGGAAAAAATATCCTCCCAGTTAAAGATTAAAAAAGAAAAGAAAAGAAAGCAGTACATGTCCTGACTGGTGTGGCTCAGTTGGTTGGAGCATTGTCTTGTGTGCAGGTTCAATTCCTGATCAGGGCACATACCCAAGTTTTGGTTCAATCCCTGGTCAGTGTGCGTGGGAGGCAACCAATCAATATTTCTCTCTTGTACCAATGTTTCTCTCTCTCTCTCTCTCTCTCTCTCTCTCTCTCTCTCTCTCTCTCTTCCCCTCTCTCTCTCTCTCCTCTCTCTAAAATCAATAAAATATTTTTTTAATTAAAGAAAAGAAAGCTGTGCAACCATACATAAAAGGCAAACACAGAAGTTGGAACCTCAGAAGGATAACTCATGTGGTCTGTTGGATGCATCAATTTGATGGATAAAAAGGACAGGCTGGGTTGTGCTCAATTTAAAGAGATTGAAGAGATTTTACAACCAAATGTGGTGTATGGTCCTTAATTAGATCCTGTTATAACACACCTGTTGAAAAAAAAATTGTTTGAAGGACAATTGGGGGCATTTGCATATGGACTATGGACTAGATAACATTAAGGAATTATTCCTAATTTTGTTAGATGTGCTCATGGTGTTGTGATCAGGCAGGAAAATATCCTTATTACTTTATTTATAAATACATTTTATTCATTTATTATAAATACTGAAATATTTAGGGATAAAATGGCATGGAGTGAGTAACTTTAAAACATTTCTCCCAAAGGGGAAAAAAAATTAAGCAAATAGACAAAATGTCAACAATCACTAGATCTACATGATGGGTCTCTCTATTTTTGTGCATGTTGGGAAATTCTCATAAGAAATAAGACATGCTTATTATAAAAAAAAATTAAAGCTACAGAAAGTATACTGAAGAAAATAAAATAATTCCACCACCCAGAAAAACATCACCAATAGTGATTGATGTATCTGTCCTGTTTTTGTCCATTTGAACATCACTGCAACCCTAAAGCCCATGAAATTTTGCAGCCTGCTTTTTAAAAACGTGTCATACGCATTTTTCCTTGTTATTAAAATGTCTTTAAACATTTCTAATGCTGAAGAATATTCCTTTGGGGAGATGAACCAGGAAACCTTTACGTGCTTCCACCACAAAATTGCAAGTCTCATTAAAACGATGGCGATGAAGAGGGTGATGATGGCTTATACTCACTCAGGCACCCTCTCTTTACATCTTGGCGGCATGGGAAGTAGCCACTATTATTATCAACTCCATTTCACGGAAGAAGAAACGGACAGAGAAATAAGTGACAGGGACACACAGCTGGGAAGCAGACTCATGCTCTGAAGTACAAATATGAGCTTGCACCTTTCATTCATTTATTCGTTTACCGAACATGGGTAGGACCCCTGCCCGGGGGTGAGGTGCCGAGCTGGGTTGTTGCCCACACTGTATGAGCTGCATGGAGCTGCTAACGATTTTAATTCGTCAGACTGGAGGTCGCAAGAGCAGTGATTTCCTGGGGCCTGAGTCTACAAAACATGCATTCTCTCTCCACAGCAGACGAATACGCCAAATCCCAGACTTCTAGGAATGACTCTTCCTGTCCAAGGGAGAAGGACCCTGGCAGCAGAGAGAGAGTGGGGGTGGGGAATAATTCATTATTGACAATTAATGATGCCAGAAACCTTTTAATATTCATATTATTTATTCTTAGCCCTGGCTGCCTGCATCAACACTAACAGTTCATTGTTAATGAGACTGGGAGCATTTTTAAATCAAGTTAATTGACATTTTTATGGTGTTCAGCGGGCCCTAAACACAGGCTTTTCAGCTGGGGAGCTGAGTGTGAGCCATGGGAAGGGATGGGGCCCCACTGAGCCCAGTGCAAAGGGAGGTCGTTGAAGAGCAGTCAGATAGGGAAGGAGCCTCATGGGTTCCCAGCTGGACCCAGGAATTCTGTCCCACGGTTCCTTCCTGTTCCTCCACTCTATTCCCATCACAAGCTGCACTGCCCCTCCCCACCCAGCCCCGGAGGTTCCAACTAGCTCTGCAACCTTGGGCATGCTCAGTGCCTCATTTTC
The DNA here is from genome assembly GCA_004026665.1 of Murina feae. Taxonomy (NCBI): domain Eukaryota; kingdom Metazoa; phylum Chordata; class Mammalia; order Chiroptera; family Vespertilionidae; genus Murina; species Murina feae. Next base: position 24,643 of record PVJC01017435.1, on the reverse strand, counting down.
CCCATCTATAAAATGGGAATAGTAATAGCTCCTTCCTCACAGGGTTGTTATGAGGGTTAAATGCGTTAATTTATGTAGAAAACTAAGAACCGCACCTGATGCTTTGCTGATATTAGTATTGCTACTGTTCATAAAATGAATTTTATAAGAGTTACATGGTAAACTTCAACACAAAGATTCTCGATTACCTCCCGTAAAAAGATTTTTATATGCCCACCTCATTGAATTCAGTCCTGGCCAGGTGACTTGTTTGGGCCACTCATAGGCAGGTGGAACTGGCACCTGACACTTCCCAGCAGACTTAACAGCCAGCACAGTATTCGCTATGTCTCTTTCCCCACCTCTGCTGTGAGACTGGCAAGGTCCCACTCAGAGTTTCCTCCATCTGCCAGTGCCCAGAGCGAAAGTGACACAGAGCGAAAGTGACACAAGCCACGATGGACAGGCAATGTGAGGAAGAAATAAACTTTTGAGGGTGGAGGCCGTGGAGCTTTGGGCATAATTTGTTACTGCAGCAAAACCAAGCCTATCGTAACTGACACGGAACTTTGCCTTACGATGCCCACAGTCCAATGGGGAAGGCATAATAACAGATAAGGGTTGTGGGGGTAGACAGCAAAGGGGCTGTGGGAATCCCAGAGAGGAACGCCCAATCTCGCCAGGAAGGACTGGATGGGAAGGGTCCTCCAAACCTTCCTACAAATTTGAGCTGGGAGGAAGAATTACCCAAAAGAGTAGAAATGCCTAACATTTATTGATTGCTCTCGGACTAGGTAAGTCTCAACTTATTTCCTCATTTAATCTCCAAAGCAGCCCTAGGAAGTAGTTGCTATTATGATCATTCCCATTTTTATATGGGGGTCCTGAAACTTCAAGTTTACCAAAATTGCTCCAAGTCCCATATAAGAAGATTCGGACCCAGGCAGAGTGTACATACTTTCCACCATAGTATACAGTCCCCTGGATAAGTCCTCACCTTCCACGTGCCTCTGAATCCCTGGGGGCGTGGGGAGGTGGCCTCATTGAAATGAAAACCTGGCACCATAAGCAGAACGCTCAGATGTTCCCCCATGATCTCCACCTCCCAAAGTTATGAGCTGTATAATAGCTCCTCCTAAGGGCACCCCGAGTCTGGGACTTGCTTCTAATCAATACAATTTGGTACCTATAATCAGATATCTAATGTTATCTAGAAAGTAAGGAAGTAAGGCTAATGCTGTTAATTGCTGAAGATGCAACAGTCACTAGCCAGCATAGGGGCTGTTTGGTCACTGTTATGGCTTGGACACCACTCCTGTCTTGCCTGTGTTCAGACATAATTGCAAAGGGGTCTTGCTTTGTCTTGATCCATCACAGTCACAGCGACCTTGTCAGATGTTGGCGACATAAGAACCTGTTTCTACTCAATAGGAGAACACCACGGCCAGGCTGTGAGCACCAGGCCAGCTCCCAGATGTCAGGGGTGGCTTTCTCTTCTCTCAGAAAGGCTCAAGGTGAAGAAGAGAGTGAGGAAGACCCGGAGAGGAAGGCAGGGGCCAGCGGCCTAAGGGCTATGCGTCAAGATCTGTCCTCCTGGACGTATTAAACAGACAAGGATGAGCTGGTTGGAGGACTCTCACTCCCACCCACTGGGGTGGGAGGATATCTCCTCTCTTCTTGTCTCCCCACTGCTGGAGGTGGGCATCAGTGGGGCTCAATTGGAAGAATTACAACCATGTTGTTGCCCTAAGTCAATGGGGACACAGCTTAGGAATTTACTACCAACCAATCAGCTGGATTGTAGATCTCTCCTTCCCCAAAACCCACGGACTTGGTCTTCCTTCCTTTCTCCCTTCTTTCCTTCCTTCCTTCCTTCCTTCCTTCCTTCCTTCCTTCCTTCCTTCCTTTCTTTCTTCTTCCCTTCCTTCCTTCCTGCCTTCCTCCCTGCCTTCCTGTCTTCCATTCCTTTATCTAACATTTATTAAATGCTTACTGAGTATTAGGCACTTTGTTTGGGCATACTTAATAGAACAACAAAAAAACAACAACAACTAATGATTCTATCAACCAGATTGTCTTCAATAGAATCACTTTTTCCCAAATCATATGCTTCTAGCTTCTGCCTGCACTGCCCTCTTTCTTCTCCATCCCATGCCTGCCTGTGAAAATCCTAACTATCCTTTGAAGTTCATCTCTGAAGCCTCCTCCTCCATGAGGATTTCTAGATCCACCTTAACCCCTAATGGGACCATTCTCCCAAAAAACCCTTTGGCCAGAACGATTTCATACTAAAAGGTGCTTCAGGATGGGAGAAGGGTCTGCTGGGCTTGATATAGAAAAGACAGACAGCCTATTCCAATGAGAAGAGAGGAAGGCCCAAAAGGGTCATTGAGGCTGTAAATATTGCTTCCTCGTCACTAGGAAGAGATTTGGCTATCCTGGGAAGCTCAGGAACTCCAAACTGGGGCCAAGTGAACTGGATGGAGGAGCACCCACCTATGGGTAGTTGTGAGTTGGAAGATAAGACTCAGAGTTTAAGGGAAGAGATTCACTGCACATTTTTCTGGGCTACTAACCATCTAGTCATAAAGGTTGTTATTCTTAACCCCCCTCAGGCATAGAGTTCAACTGATTATATTTGGGGATTGTGGTGGTTGTAGGATCGAGTTCCTTGTGTACCAGGGCTCCAGGCAAGCCACCAGACAAGCTCAGGTCCTGCTCTTGAGAGTAGAGACATCCCCCTGAGGTCTGGGACTACCCAACATACTCTTTTTTAAAAATATATATTTTATTGATTTTTTACAGAAAGGAAGGGAGAGGGATAGAGAGTTAGAAACATCGATCAGCTGCCTCCTGCACACCCCCTACTGGGGATGTGCCCGCAACCAAGGTACATGCCCTTGACCGGAATCGAACCCGGGACCCTTCAGTCCGCAGGCCAACGCTCTATCCACTGAGCTGAACTGGTTAGGGCTCCCCAACTTACTTTTAACAAGCTCCTTTTCAGCTTAATTAGCCCAAGATGGATTTTGTTAAGAACTCTAATAGGTACACCCACAACCCACCTTCTCAGAAGATCCTTGTTAACTCCGTGGGGTTCAGATTTCCAAATCTTTTTCTGGCCATTTATGAATTAATGACTTTTTCAAAAGAAATGGAACGGCATTTTATGTAATGTTGTATAACCTACCACAATTTATGTGAGCAATGTGCCAATTGTTTGAAGTGTTAAGCTTTTTCTTACTGATCTTCTATTTTTGAACAATTTGATTGTTCCAACTAATCCTTGATTGTTTCCAGCGCTCATACACAGTAGAGCTATTTGACTGATAATGGATGACAAAGGAAAGAAAGCTCCTCCCCAATCTGCCAGTTCTTTAAGGCAGACAAAATATTAATAGCTAACCATCAGGGTTTGAGTTCTTAACACGCATCATCTCATATAATCCCCACCAAAATCCAGGAGTATGGGGGGTCGTTCTCTCCATTTTCCATATGGGGAAGCTGAGGGCTAGGACAGGTCCAATGCTTGCCCGTGGACACATAGTGTGTGAGTACCAGGGCCAGCATTCAAACCTGTGTATTCTGACAAGAAGCCCTTGGCACACTGCAGCAGGCAGAACCCACATCTCTTTTGGATGCTCAGAAACGTCGGCATAGGAATAGCTCTTCTGCAGACCTGACCCCTCCAACACTAGTTTCAAATATCTGATTAGGTCTGACTAGATACTGCTCTAAATTTTTTACCACCCCTGCCATTCCCTCACCTCCTCCTCTCCCAAACTAACTCAGAAACAGATAGCTGACACTAGGAATATGTACCTACCACCTCTTCTTTGTCTAAAACCCATTGCTAATCAATCATGCTCTTTTTCTGATGGGTCTGAACTGATCCTCAGAATCTTTCTTAATACAGTACTCTAAGCACCCTCCACCAATGAGAGTTGGCATGTGAGATAAAACCTCTTTACAATGTTTACTCTAGACTGAGTTTTTCCAGAGCAGGAACTGTACATTACTCTACCCTTTGATAAAATAAATAATATCAGCAACAACTAACATTTTTTAGGCTTTTAAATGGTTCAGGCACTATGCTTAGTGGTTTATATGTATTCTACACTTTAATCCTTACAAGGAAGGTATTTATTGCCCCTTTCTCAGATGAGGAAAGTAAGGCACAGGGGGTTTAGACAGTGCATGGAAGTTTGGACGGTTAATACATGGTGGGGACAAGACTGCAACTTATGGAGTTTGACTGACAGAACACACTCTAACCACCAAGCACATGGCCTTCCGCCCTCCTTCCAATCTGTGTCCCCAGGTTCCATACACTATGTGGCAGGTGGTAAGTACACAACCAGCATTTCATAAATGAATGAATGGGAACATGAGTGAATGAAGTGGCTCCAGCTCTGGCTCAAAGGTGGAAAGGTAAAGTGAGACCAGCCCGTCTCTCCAGGAGCCTGGGCTGTGAGAGGTGGTTTCTGACTCAGACCCAGCTCTCCACACGGCAGGAAGAACTGCCTCCGTGCTTCTTAGCCTGAGACTCAAGCCTTCCAAGATTATAATTATCCCTCTTGTTCTGCTGAGGCTCTGCTCCTCCAAGGAGCCACTGATCACAGCCCGGGGGCTCCAGAAGAGAGGGGGTGAAGGGGGCAGCCAAAAAGGAGGGCCTCAGGGGTTTTCTTAGTCAGAGAGTAGAAGGAGGAACAAGCAAGGAAGCTACAGCCCTGGGTGGGAAATGGAAGCCATGGAGGGAAGGAGTCACAGGTGGCGAACATGCACAGCAGAGAACAGAGGTTCAGTGGGTGTGGCCCTGCTGTGCCCCTGAAAAGTGTGGGGTCTTAGATGCTTCATTTCTTTTCCCTAAGCCTCCACTGGCCCACCTGAGAGTGGCAGAGGAACGAGCTCATCTCAGAAGTCCCCTGAGCAAAACGTTCTCTAACTGGTGCACCTCTTGTAAAGGAAAGGAAGTGGCATTGCCCTCGACCCATCCCCAGCCTCACTCTCAGCTTGGATCCAGACTGGCACTTGGATGCAGACTTCCCTCCGCCCTCATCCTCATTTTCACCACCCAGTGCTTAAGTCACAGTTACCCACAGCATTAGTCACTTCCCAGTTCCTCCCCCGACCTCACTCATGCAGGGAGGACATAAAGTCTGGCACTGTACATTATTTGGGCAGATATTTTAATATCCATCCAACATTTGTTACACATTCTTGCCTTTGTTTCTGGACTTTATGGCTACCCTATAACTGCCAGTGGAGAATCTTGTGAATTTTGCAATCAAATAGGCTGTGCTTGAGACCTATTCTCATGTTTACCACCTGCGTGGCTTTGCGTAAATCCCTACTTCCCGGAGCCTCCGTTTCCTTATCCGTCCAATGGGGATTGGACAGCTGCAGAGGTAACAGGCATATGATACTCAGTGTACAGTAACTATTACTGTTGCTTCGATTTTCGCTTTTCCAAGTGCTGAGAATTGCTTCCATGTCCCTCCATGTTTCTGAATCAGGGCTTTTTTTCAGAACCTTGCAAGCTCACTCAGGTGGTCTCCACACACCTGGAAATGGCAGCCTGGCGTGGCAGAGGAGTTACACCTCATGGATCAATGCCCAGCCTCTTGTGCCCTGGAGGGACAATTCTGCAGGGCCCCAGAGGCACCAAGGCCCAGTTGCCCACAGCTCAATAATCCACTTTTTATTGGCTCCTCCCTCCCAAGACACACCCTCCCTATCCCCTCTCTTCTGCCCCCTGGAGTCTCCTCCCAAATAAAACACCTGTGCCCACATCCTTGTCTCAGGATCTGTTTTCAGAGGAGCTTGACCTCTGCACCCGCTCCAGGATACGAGGCTGACTTGATCCTGCGTCTCCTTCTCTGTCCAACATCTGTGTGGACATCTGCATGCTTGACTCCATCCCATTCCACTGTGACAGGGCGTTTGTGAGCTCACTCTACCCTCAGCTCCAAGATGGCACTCCTGTCACCTGAGAGCCTGCTGGCTCAGGGTATTCCTTATTTTATTGCAGTTGTGATGGTTGCTATCAATAAGCACATGGGCTGTAGGTGACCTCAGCATTGAAATTCTGCTTTTCTAGAAGGTAAGAAGGGGCTGTGTAGGAAAAAACACAGTTGAGAGTTAACTTCATTGCCTGATTCTTAACTATTACCTGTAAGCTCAATAAAGGAATAGTTGCATGGATAATGATATGTTCACTTAATAAATTACTTGCAGTCATTTACAGTTTTAAAGTATTTTATTAAATGATTTTTGCTGAGCACTTATTATATGCCACATACTGGGATAAAAAGCTTTTACATGCATTATCTCATTTAATCCCACAATAGTCTTATAGTACATGTACTGGTATTATTGCCATTATCATTATTACTAGAGGCCTAGTGCACGAAATTCATGCACTTGGAGGGTGGGGGAGGGAATGTCCCACTGACAGTTGGGAGATGTCCCACTGTCTCACCAGTCAGATATCGTTAGGTCTGCTGTGGAGGCAGGAGAGGCTCCCACCACTGCTGCTGCACTCGCCAGCCATGAGCCTGGCTTCTGACTGAGCAGCACTCCCCTGTGGGAGTGCACTGACCACCAGGGGGCAGCTCCTGCATTGAGCATCTCTCTCTGGTGGTCAGTTTATGTGAGAGGGCGCAAGCCAGGATGAGGGACCCCACCAGAGCCAGGGAGGGACATGGAAGATTGGCCAGCTGGGGTGGGACTGCAGGAGGGCTCCAGGGCATGGTCTGGCCTGTCTTGCTCAGTCCCAATTGGCTGGACCCCATCAGCTAGCTAACCTACTGGTTGGAGCATCTGCCCCCTGGTGGTCAGTGCATGTCATAGCAACTGGTCGACTGGTCAACTGTCTGCCCCCTGGTAGTCAGTGCACATCATAGCAAGTGGTTGAGCAGGCTTAGCATATCATTAGCATATTACGCTTTGATTGGTGACCAGACACTTAGCATATTAGGCTTTTATTATATAGGATTATCTCCATTTTACTAATGAAGAAATTGAGCCTTTTTTTAATAACTAATGCTCATAATGTAATATTGAGATAAAGAGTAGGATATAAATTAAAAGGCTGTGGTACATTTACACAATGGAACACTCTACAGCTGTAAAAAAGAAGGATCTCTTACTCCTTGAGACAGCATGGAGGGACCTGGAGAATATTATCCCAAGTGAAATAAGCCAGTCAGAGAAATATAAATATCACATGATCTCACTTATACATGGAATCTAAGGAGCAAAATAAACTGATGAACAAGATAGGACCACAGACATTGAAGCATGAAATAGACTGACAGATTTCAGAGGGAAGGCAGGAAGGAGAGCAGGAGGAGTTTAACCAAAGAACTTATAAGCATATATGCATAGTCCATGGACACAGACAACAGACAGGTGAAGGCCTAGAGGCGGGGGTGGGGAGTAGGAAGATGGGTGGAGGGAAGAAAATGGAGGGACATCTGTAATACTCTCCACAATAAAATAAATTAATATAAAAAAGAGTAGATATAAGATGGTTTATACAATTTATGTCAATGATGTATCAAGAGCTGTGTTATTGAGCCCATGGCACTAGGGAGAGGCCATCCTTATTTACATGGGGTTTGCAGCCTAGTAAGGGAGACAATAATTAACAAATAAACATTCAAGTAAATATGCAACTTCAGATCCATGCAAGGAAAACCAGTTGTCGTGAGAGAGAAGAAATGGTGTTGAAACCTGCAGGTGATCAGAGGCCAAGAGTAAGTGACAGTCTCTAAGGGAGACCTGAAGGAGGACAGGACTGACCCAGATAAAGAGCAAAGGAAAGGCATTCTAGTTGGAGGGAACAGCATGTGCAAAGGCCCTGAGGAGGGCCTGCTTGATAACTTAACAGAAGATGACAGGAAGCCAGTGTGGCTGGAAGACAGCGGGTGCGGAGGAGAGTGGTGGAAGATGAGGGGTTTGGATCTCATTCCAGGTATGATGTCATCAATTGGGTTCCCCAGAAGCAGAGCCTGACAAGGGGGTTTGGTACAGGTGCTTATTTGGGAGGTGATTGCAGAAAGTAGGAATGAGGTTGTGGCAGATTTTGAAGGGAAAGCCATACACACATTCATTGGGGGTGAGAGATGACCGTTGTGGTAACAGGGGCTCAGTGCTGCTAGACTTCGGAGAAGCGAGCAGGAAGCCTCTCAGAAATCTTTTTCTGAAAGAGGGGGCATAGCACACTCATCCACTGATGGCCTTGCCCTGCTGGCCTGGGCTCTTTCCTCTGCCCCTTTGCACTTCGGCACTGATTCTGGCAGCATCCAAGAAGGCCCCAAGGCAGAAAGCAAGCTGGATGCACTCTTGAATGAGCAGCTGTGGGCAAGAATGGGCTCAGCTCAGAGGAGGACCACGGGGTTAAGAGGCAGACATGGGGACCTCCGATGCCAACGGGAAGTCTTTCAGCAGGAGAGGCCCAGCTGGTATGCAAACTCCAGGGCATCTGCCCAGCTGTGCACACAAAGGAGACAAGCAGAACATTATATGCATTAAATACCTACCTACTCTATGCACCAGTACTGGGAACTTCATATACATTATCTTAAATTTTTCATCATAGGAATGATTACCCCCATCTTACAGATGCGGAAATTGAGGCAAGGAGGAAAAATAATTTGCAGGACATCTCATAGACAGGGAGCCCCTTACCAGCCCCCACTGCTCTTGTCTAAGACTGTGGGGAGGCCAGGGGGACCTGCCACTATGTTCTTGTCTGGGGTGGGCGGGGGCTGTACTCCCCATGGGTTCTCCCAGCTCAGATGGCACTGAGAAGCCAGCCCTCCAGAGCCCCCAGGGCCCTGCATTCTGACTTTCTGCCCCTGCGGGTGTTTGCCTCCCCCACATGCAGAACTGTGCTGCCACTAAGACTAATTATAAATGCTGGGTATTTATAGTGAATTTCTCCACCCAGTGCTTCCAGCACCTCGAGGGAACTATTTACAGCATCCTCCCAGCACCTCAGAGAGAAAGACAGAGCCCAGGAGGGAAACTGAGGGGAATCAGGAGCGGTGACTCTTCTGGAGTAAGAACCCTCAGGCGAGGAGGCTTTGTAGGGTTTCCTCTGAGCAAACGCTAGGATTTGACTGGACAGCTGTAGGGCCAGAGGGATGCAGGAGAAAACCTATGGCTGCACACTTGCCCACAGCTATGACCGGGCCATTTCCAAGCATCAACCCATTTCACCTCTGAGCTTTGATGTTCTCATCTGTAAAATGGGGTTATAGTAGTGCTGCCTCCTAGGCTTGTGAGATTTAAATGAGTTAAACGGATAAAGAACAGAAGCTGGCAAAGAATAACCCTCAATAAATGTTAGCTATTTCTTATTATCATCATTCTCATCCTTACAAGTGTGGACAAAAGGAGCCACATGCTAACCTGACAAGCTCAGCGGAGGCCTGCATGGCAGTCTTGCAAACTCAGACCTAAAGTAAACACAAAAGATGGTCTGAAAATTAAATATTTAACTACAAACAGGTTATAATGGGTAGTCCCATCCTAGGCCAGTATTTTCCCTGACAAAGATCAACTTAGATTTTTACTGAGCCCATTTGTCTTTTTGCCTCTAAGATAACGTATTTGTGAAATGTCTTGGTAACTTGTAACTTCCCTTTCTTTCCGGACCCCTCAGGGCACAACAAATGGCACCAGGACATTCCCTCATTGTTATTGTTATCAAGTTAACCTCAACTGTTAACTATGTTAAACAATCCTGTAGGCATCTATGTAAAAGAAGCATATGTCTATCATTTCACTCCTTTTACTCTATCCCAGAGATTTCCCCGCTTTGCTTTATCCCACCTCCTTAATTTATCACCAATGAATTTCATGTAACGCACTTATGTATTTTCCTTTTGATGGTAAATTTATAAAAACAATGTACGAACTCCCCATTCTCCGGAGCATTATCTCAATTCGTTGAGGTTTTGCTTCTTGGCATATGTCGACAGTTTGGCTCAAATAAACTCACAAAATTCTCTACAGGTTTCATTGGTGTGTTTTGTTTTTTTTTCGTTAACACAAGTAACCCAATAAAGCAAGTGAGCATTAGGCATTGGGTTTAAACTTCAAAAAATTAATAATAATAATTAAGGTTCCCAGTTGTTTCCTCTGTAATGTATGACTGTGCTTCGAAGCTATTTAGGAACCAAATTAACATCGTGGTTTCTTGATGCCTCCACTCAGACCAGAGGAGAAAGAAAAGGAAAAAGGAGATGAGCAGGGGACACACAGAGACTTATTTTTGGTTCGATGCTGATGGTCGAAGGGCAGTGGCCCACACCACATGTGACAAGTGAACTGGTAGAAACAGGAAATCAGGACACAATCTTTGCAGCTGCCACTCACCCCTGCCTCCCGCCTGGTAATGGGGACCAAGCCAAGAGCTCCTGGTGGGCCACCTGAGGTGTCAGCTGTCAGCTGGGTTCCAGTGACTAGACCACAGCCCTCTGGAGGTCCTTCCAAAAATTGCCACATGGGGCAGTTCTGTCCCACTTTGCCAAGACGCAGTGAGGATCGAATGGAGAAACGTATGCAAAGTCCCTGGTGCCTGGTGGGCTTTCCAAAAACGATCACATGATCAAAGCCCTGAGTTTTCCTTATTACTTAGTTCCTATCCAGTTTTCACTATTTTTATATATTAAAACTACAGCATGCTTGACATTTAAAATAATCTAAACCCTCTCTGCTAAAATAATAATTTAAACCCTAAAGATGGATAGAGGCAGAAAAAAATGGCCCCTCACTCCAACCAAATCGTCGCTGATAAGGTTGTGACTATTTTTGTTTCCTTGATAGAGCAGAAATCCTCAATCCATAAAGTGCAGAGTAGGAATCCTCTCCTGGGGCAGCCAGTGTCCCTCGGCATTACCCTGGACAACTCACTTTCCTTCTTGGGGAAACTTCTTCTGCACAGGGAGGAGCCTAGACAAGACCTGCTGTTCCCAGATGTTGCCTCACATTAAAATCACCTGGGAGATTTGAACCATCCCAACACCCAGGCCAATGACTCAAGTAGGACTCAGACATCAGTGTGTTTTCTAAACTCTAGGTTGTTTCAAGGATCAGTCGCGTTGCATGGGGCCTACCCCAGACCTTCTCAGACTTCAACATGCACACACATTGTCCTTGGCCTGTGCTCAGATGTACACTCTGGGCTGTAGGTATGTGATGGGGCCTGAAGTTCTGAATTTCTAACAAGCTGCCGGGGGATGCTCAGGCTGCTGGTCCAAGGACCGCTTGGAGAATGTTGCCAGCCTTGGAATACTCTCTTCAAAGGACATTTACATGAGAAGGTATTTACCAGAACTGGTCAGAATAAAGTGAGGGATTGGAAATAAGGATCCTACTCTCAGATTCATCCCCTAACTCCTTGTTTAGGCAGAATTCTATTCCCCCAATGGTGTCATGTCCTGATCCCCAGAGCCCACGAATATGTGCTGTTACATGGCAGTGGGAATTGGGGTTGCACATAAAATTAAAGGTTATTAAATCAGCTAACCTTAAAATAGGGGTAGTATTCCGGATTACCCAGGTGGACCCAGTTAATCAAAAGAACTCCTTAAAAGTGGAAGAGGAGCCTTAACCGGTTTGGCTCAGTGGATGGAGCATTGGCCTTCGAACTGACAGGTGCCAGGTTCAATTCCGGGCAAGGGCATGTACCTTGTTTGCGGGCTCAACCCCAATAGGAGGCAGCTGATCGATGTTTCTCTCTCATCAATGTTTCTAACTCTCTATCCCTCTTCCTTCCTCTCTGTAAAAAAATCAATAAAATGTATTTTTTTAAAGGTGGGAGAGGAAAGAAGAGAAGGTCAGAGCGACAAGATGTGTTAAAACTCAACGTTCTGCCCTAGCCCATTTGGTTCAGTGGATAGAGCATCATCCTGCAGATTGAAAGGTCCAAGGTTCAAGTCCAGCTAAAGGGCACATGCCTGGGATGTAGGCTGTATCCCCAGAAGGGGGGTGCAGGAGACAGCCGATCAATGATTCCCTGTCATCATTGATGATTCTATCTTTCTCTTCCTCTCTGAAATCAATAAAAATAAAGATCCCTCAACCTGCTGCTGCTGACTGGAAGGACAGAGGCAGGGGCCATGCGCCAATGAATGCAGGCTGCCTGTAGAAGGTTAAAATCAAGGCATTCTTTTTGGAGCCTCTAGAACACCTTGATTTTAGCCAAGTGAGACCTGCTTCTGACCCCCACAACTTGAAGATAAATGTGTGTTTTGTAAGCCACTCAGCTTGTGTTCATTCGTTACAGCAGTAATGGGAAATTAATTTCCTATTTCCTCCTGGAACAGATGACATCTCAACTTAAAGGCACTGGAACAGTAGTTTCTGCCCTGCCACACACTAGATTCATCCCCGGAGCTTTCAAACTCGAGGTGCTCAGGCTGCTGCACCCCAAACCATTTAAATCAGAATTTCTGGGGTGGGGCCAAGGTGGCAGAGGTTAAGAAAGGAAGTTCCCAAGTGATCTCAAGGTGCAGCCAGCGTGAGACCTGCCACATCAGTGGTTCTGAGTGTGAGTAACAGACCCGCAGCCTCAGCGTCAACTGGAAGCACATTAGAACTGAAGACTCTCAGGCTCCACCCCAGACCTGTGAAATCAGACTCTGTTTTCACAAGGCCCCACCAGAGTCCTTGACACATTAAGCTGAAGAGCGAGACAGTGGAGCATAAGGGTCAAGACTGCTAGCTCTGGATCAGACCGCCTGAGTCTGTGAGTGTCTCCACCATCTTAAGTCGTGAGGCCTGGGGCAAATGACAACCTTCGAGCTCCTCTATTCTTCCTTTGGCTCCCTTGCTGAGGAAATCCAGGAGAAACCACAGACAAAGAGATTCAAGTGGACCCTGAAGCTAAAACAATTTGGAGGGCCAATACGAAATTCCAGTATAAAATCAGGTGTATTAGGAAATGGATCCAATTTAAAGAATCTCCCCCCTCTGTCTCTTTAAATGAGCACCCTCATCAGATCCTACGTTCTGACTTCCCATTTCAAAAAACTGTCTTGTATGTATATAAATGGATGTGTAATCTTGGCTGCATGAAAATTTAACAACCCATCCATAGTAGCTGAAAAATAATAGAACCTTCAGGATGTTCAAGGATTGTAGAAAGTCAGCACTTGATCGAAGCTCCTCCGCTGATGTCATCAGAGACCTGGAGGGAGGTTGGAAAAGCTGTGCCTCAGAGAGAGAACCAGGCAGTTCTCTGAAGAATTTTAAAAACAGGAACAAGGATTTCTCAGTTTGCAAGGCTCTCTGGAAGCAGGCCCTTTCGGATGGAGGCAGGCAGGCTATACTTAGAAAGAGACGCATGGTGAAGAGCAGTTCTGTTACTATAAATTCATTTCCAAAAGCCAAACATATGTGTGTGCACACACAGAAATACCATAGATCTGGAAGAGACAAATCAGCATATGACATTTAGCCCTCCCTAAATTGAGAAATATATATAATTACTCCTTTTTTTCTTCTTTTTTTGCTAGTGTAGGAATAAGAAGGAAGACATCTCACTCTAATAAGATCGATTTGATAGAGAGTAATCTATATTCCTGAGTGTAATTCATCCATTCATTCATTTATTTACTCGTTCAGTCTGCAAACAGTTGAAAGCTTCCATGTGCCAATGAGGAACAGGACTGATTTGATTCCAGTCTTCATGAAGTGTGCGGTCTAGTGTCCACCTCTCAAAGTATGGTCCTAGACCAGCAGTGTTGGCCTTTTCAGGAAACTTACCAAATGCAGATTCTTGGGGCTCATCCTAGACCTGCTAAATCAGAATCTAGTTTAGCAAGCTCTCCCACGGACTCTATGCACAGTAGGATTTGAGATGCATTGATCTAGTACATTGGCTTAGCCAAGGAGGAAAGTTGCCTGGGATATAGATCCCCCTGGAACCCCATGAGTCCAGGGACCCTCTTGGGAAGGAAGAAATGGGCTCAAGTTCAGGATAAGAGGGTTGGAGGGAAAGTTTGTTTATGTTGGTGCACAAACTGAAAAGTGCCAGATTCCAGCTCAAACACTCAGGGCCACGAGTGGTTGGACTGGCTCCAAGATCAGCAAGGTAGCAGATGGAAGTGGAAGGAAAAATATTTCCCCCAAACTTGCTGAGTCCAAGGAAGATGTTGGAAGATTTGGACACAGCCAGCCTGATTAATCTTAACAACTTTACCTTGAGTTTCATTTTTGGTGGGGGAATGGCATCAGCTTAAAAGTTAATTACAAGCAGGGAGCAAATCATGCAGCTGATGTGCACATTGCAAACAAATTAAGTTCTTAAAATAGGCAACACACCACTTGGAACAATGGTTTATAAACCCAAGGGTGCATGAAAATAATGGTAGAAGGTGAGCAGACTAATAGCTAATATATGTGAATTAAATGAGGGCAAATTGTAGATATTAACCAAAAAAGAATCACATGGTCAACCTCTCATTTTGTAAACAAGCCAAGCAGAAGGATCTAGGGTGCAACCCCTGAGGAGTGAGGAGGGAAGCCCCCTAATGGAACAGGACTCCCCAGATAATGTAGAAACAGCCTGGAGGGCTGGAATGAGGGCAAGAGGAGGGGCTGCCGGCAGGGAGAGCTCAGATCAAAGCTGGCAGGCAGCATCCCACCACAAGAGGGTAAATTCAGAGGTGTGTGGGAGAGGAAGTTTCAGCTGCAGAAAGTTTGACATTAAGTCCAAAGTCCTCACATGAAATGAGGCAATCAGGCACAGAAAGCGGAGGTAACTTTCCCAAGATCACACAGCACATGTCAAAGCCTGGATTTGAACTCTCGTTCCCTCCCTCCAAGTTATAATTCCTCCTCAGTTAGCAGGGCTTACAAATCCATGTGCCTACAGGGTCAGGCAGGCAGGGAATAGACATGCAAGAAGCTGGCCTAATGTAGTAAACTATAGGCCAGCACTGTCCACTAGAAATCCAATGTGGAAAACATTGGTTACATCAGATTTTCAAGTAGACATCTCCATTTGGACTAGCCACACTCCCAGTGCTCGACAGCCACATGTGGCCAGTGGCTGCCTTATTGGAAAGTGCAGGTATGGGAGGAGACATATTTAAAAACTAGAGAGCTGCCACATTCCCAACCAAAAGGGAACATGAGACCATAGGATCTGGTGTTCAAGAAAAGCCAAAAATCTATATTTTCATGTGAATTCTTTCTATGTTAAAACAAGCGTGGCTCAGTGGTTGAGCATCGACCTGTGAACCAGGAGGTCACGGTTCAATTCCTAGTCAGGGCACATCCCAGGTTGTGGGCTCGAAACCCAGTGGGGGGCGGGGGGCGTGTTGCAGGAAGCAGTCAATCAATGATTCTCTCTCATCATTGATGTTTCTATCTCTCTCTCCCTCTCCCTTCCTCTCTGAAATCAATAAAAATATGTTTTAAAAATGGATTCATTAAATTAAAATATTATTATGTGTCTTAGTCTACTCAGGCTTCTATAACAAAATACCAGGGAAAGGGTGGCTTTAGTCAACAGAAATTGATTTCTCACATTTCTGGAAGTCCAAGATCAGGGTGCCAGCGTGGTCGGGTTCCAGTGAGAGGCTTGCAGACTACGGACTTCTCCCTGGGTTCTTTCTGGAGCCTATTTCATGAGGTACTAACCCCATTCATGAGGTCTCTCTCATTACTTAAAAGCTTCTCAAAGCCTCCAAGACCACACCTCCTAATACCATCACCTTTGGAGGTGAGGATTCCAATATATGAATTAGAGGTTGGGGGACACAAGCATTCAGAACATTTACTGCTAGCCAGAATGCATCTCAGAATTAGCATGTGGCCCAGCATTTTGTAACCCCTATCTTACTTACACCATGCTACTTCAGAAGCAAAGAGTGACATCATCTTACACATCCTCAGGAACCTAATTAATCATTATTGAGAACCTTTAAGACAAATTCAAGTCCCAGCTCTGCCGTATGAAACTTAGTGAATTAACTTCTCTGAGCCTTAGTTTTCTTGTCTTCACAATGGGAATAATCTCTTTCATGGGCTTGTCTTAATGGCCAAATGAGCAAATTAAATGGAAAAGCAAGTTGTAAATGTCAAAACACTACACACACAATGATTGCTTCTGGAACATTCCCAGAGAACAGGGCATGGTTGACCATCAGGATGGCATCTGAGACCTCACCTGCCTTGTCACTGGGATTCCAAGCCCTGCCTGTCCACACCCTGTCCCTAAAGCTCAGAAGAGTCTTCTTCACTAGTGGGTACTAGTCACCTCATACCCACTGCAATCCACACCTATCTGAAATAAGTGAATAAGTAATTCACTTATTCATTCAACAAACACCCCTGAGCACCCATCTTGCATCAGTTGTTCTGGAAACTGAGGCTAGATAGTGTAGTAGACAACGTTGATACTCTGCCCACCCCTGCACCAGTTTTCTGTGCTTATTTCCTGGCTTTTACATGCCTAGCTCAGTCCTACTATCTTCTTCATGGGACTGCCTTTGAGCTATAGGAATCCCCGCAGTCTATAGAAGTGTCTATAAATTGACATCCCCAATGGCCCACGGGGGCAGGAGTGTAAAGCCCAGCTGCCCCTTGACTGGAGATAGGACAGAGAGTAAGATGTCATTTACCCTCCAGAGCTCCCTATGGGATCAGGCTATAATTGAACTTGGTCTGAAATCTCACCCTTGTTTGGCTACAACCTCTTCCCTGCTTTCCCACTCCCTCACTGTCAGTTTCTCCTGGAAGCACTTGACTAATAAATCACATGCACATGAACCATTATCCCAGGGTCTGACTTTGGGAGAACTTGACCCAGGACAAAAACGTTATTCATACACAGCCCCTACCCTCAAGGAGCTCTCTGGCTAACTGGAGAGGATGACGTGCCACACCCAGATTCCTTTTGGGGAAAGTGCTGTATTTGTGTGGAAGGATGCCTTAACAAATTCACTGGGGCCAAAATTGATTCCCTATGAACATGAGTGCTGCCGGTGCCTAGACTTTAAGAGAAAAGGATAAAACTGGTCTGCATGAGACCATGAGAAAGAAAATAAAGGAGAGCATCAGGCAGGAAGGAGAGGCCAGAGCAGTGTGGTGGGGTGTGATGCCTCTCATCTTCAACAAGTTAGCAAACCTGCATACAGACATGGGAGCTGCAGATGGAAGAGACCGTGAGGAACTAAGCCCTTGAGAAACCATGGGAAGGACTTTGGACCATCTCAGGCCATGGTTTCGGGGACAATGAAGGCAAGTTTGCAAGCTACCACTGATGCCCACCAGAAAGACGGCAGTAGCCTCCCAAGTGGTCTCCGCCCCCCACTATCAATTCTCTACTCGCAGCCAGAGTGAGCTCTTAAAATGCACCTAGGTCTTGACGTTTAAGTTTATAAAGTCCCTGAATCCAGATCATGTCACACCTCTGTTTTAAGTCTCCAATGGCTTCCTGTTGCATTTTAAACAAAATCC
The DNA here is from genome assembly GCA_004026665.1 of Murina feae. NCBI lineage: Eukaryota > Metazoa > Chordata > Mammalia > Chiroptera > Vespertilionidae > Murina > Murina feae. The sequence goes on along the minus strand of PVJC01017435.1, from coordinate 7,180 downwards.
AAAGTTCAAATTTAGGCCTTATGACTCTGTCCCTTAAACAGACGCATCTTGCTACATGCAGGGCCTTTGCATTGGCTGTTTGCTCTGCCTAGATCACTCTCTCAACCCTCAGAACTTCCCAAGCTGGGCATTTCTCATCATTCAGCTCTCAGTTCAATTGTCACCTTCTCACTCAAGTCATTCCTTACCATTCCGTATATTTGAAGACTTCCTCCCACCCTCCATCTATACCATATAATTCTATATGAGCACAGAGGGGTCATATAGAACCTCCTGGAGGTTCCTGAGAAGGGAGGATATTTGACACACTGGCCTTTGCCTTGTTCAGAATTCTCTAATTGTTCCTCAAAAGCAGGAAACTCTTTATGATTTGGGCCTTTTATAGATGCTGTTCCCTCCCTGTGGGAAGCTCCTCTCCATTCTTTACCTGACTAATTTCTGCCCACGCTCCAGGTTTCAGCTTCAATGCCTCTTGTTCAGTCAAGCATTTATTCTTTGACCCACTCCCATCCAAATTACAGTATGTCCTCCCTACTCTTCTCTCTCCAAGAATCCTAACGTTGTCATTCTTAACACTTACTCTCTGGGAAGTCCCTGTCTGGATTTCTATGTTTTCTTCACTGCTGTATCCTCAGCACCTAGTACACAGTAGGTGTTCAATCAAGGCTTATTGTTGAACTAGGGGCCCAGTGCACAAAAATTTGTGCACTCGGCGGGGGGTGGGGTGGGGGTGCGAAGGGGCTCGGCCCAGCCTGTGTCCTCTTGCAGTCTGGGACCCCTCGAGGGATGTCCACCTGGCCAGCCTGGGTAAGGGGCTGATGGCTGTTTGCAGGTTGGCTAAGCCCCCCAGTGGGGACTCTTACCCCATGGGGGTGTGGCTAGCCTGGGTTAGGGGCTGAGGGTTGTTTTCAGGCTGTCCACAGCCCCTTCAGGGTTCAGGTCCCTACTGGGGTTCCTGGCTAGCCTGGGTGAGGGGATGAGGGCATTTCAGGCTGCCCACAGCTCCCATTGACCCAATGTCCCAGCAAGTCTGGCTGAAATCAGGTTTCTGGGGTTTATTTATCTTCTATAATTGAAATTTGTTGTCTTGAGCAGAGGCCTAGTCAGGCAACAAAGCCTCCTGTTTCCTTCAGCTCTGTGGCTTCTATAATTGAAACTTTGTTGCCTTGAGCAAAGGCCTGGCCAACCTAGGCAGGCAGTTTCAACTACATCGCTGGTGCAACAGAAGCCTCCTGTTTGCTCTAGCTCCGTGGCTGCCGGCCGCCATCTTGGCTGGAATAATTTGCATACAGCTGCTCTGATTGGTTGGTGGGCATGGCTTGGCTGGTGGGTGTGGCTTAGGTGTCTCAGAGTGGTGGTTAATTTGCATACTACTCTTTTATTAGATTAGATAACTCAGTGGGAGCCCACATGGAAGACAAGAAAAGGACATTCCCAACAGAGTTAATAGCATATGCAAAGTTAATAAGCCTTGGTGCGTGGGGGAAGTCACACACTCAGTGTGTCAAGAGAATCATGTGCTCGTGGAGAGAAGACAGGAGACGGGGTAAGAGAAGCAGAGAGATGTAAGGTCTAGATGGAATTTTCTGTCACCCACTGTTTTCCCTGCCAACTAGACACATCCCTACAATTATTGCCTGTATCTGCAACTTTGAGTGATAAAGGTAAGAATGGGTTTGCTTTTCCAGTGTCTCCAGGACCAGGGAAGAATCTCTGTGGCTGCCAAAGCGAAGAACCTTCCCATGTGCCAAAAAAGCAAAAGATATAAAAAGAGTGAGCAACTGATACTCTAATGAGTTGCAGGTCACCATGAGTCTGGACCAGTGAGACCAGGCAGTACACTTACTGTAGAAGAGGCCAACCGGTGTCGCTCTGGCTATCTAGTTTCCCCCGTGATAATGGCTTTCTGGATGAGGAATGCTTGAAGGTCAGGAGATTCTGGGGCAGGGAGATCCTGTGAGAACATTTGTAGAGATCATGGTGGGAGGAGATTTGGGTCCTACTGTGGTAGTTACCAGCAGTGCTTCCCCAGATGTTTTCAGTTTCCGTACTCCTTGGACCCTCTGCAGTTGAGTGAGGCCACATGACTAGTTCTACACATGGCTTGTGAGCAGAGTGATATGTGTCACTTCTGGATTGGGGCATTTAATTGACAGTGCAAGATCCTCCATAGCTCCCTCTACCTTGATATTTCTCCATGATACACCATTATTTCTACACAACTCCCCTCTTTTCTCTCCTCCCCTCAATTTAGGGAGTAGGTCCTCTCTTAAACTCTATTCTAACCATTTGGGGATTCTTCTGAATCTTTTTCATTCTCCCGTGGGTTTAAATTTTTAAACACTGAAGTCAACATTTGCAGACTTTCTTTCATATTGTCCCATATATTTTTTATACCATCCCATCTGTTTCAGTTGGGGTGGAGGTACATGGAGCAAAAAAAGGAAAATAGGGAAACAGTATATCAATGAATTTTTTTAAGAAAAAGACAAAAATTTTAATAATACTACTGATCTATTTTCAAATTCACTGCTGTCTTTATTCTGCTGTTAAGCCCTTGCTATGTTGTTTCAGACTTTGTATGTTTTAGATGTAGAATCTCTGTTTGTTTCTTTCTTACTGTTTCTATTTTTGGCTGAGATTTATTATCTTTTCATTTATCATGAACAGATGTTCCTTTACATCACCGAGCATGGTTACAACAGCTACTTTACAAATCTTGCCTGCTAATTCCAACATCTGGGTCATCTTGGATTCAACCTCCATATACTGTCTTTTCTTTTGAGAATGGGTCACATTTTCCTATTTCTTTGCATTTTGAGTAATTTTGGATTTACCCTAGATATTTTCAAAGTTATGTTTCAAAGCCTCCAATGAGTGTTGATTTTTTAATTTGGTTTAAGAGGCGATCAACTTTAGGAGACTCAAACCACAAGCTCTACCAGTGGAGCAGCTCAATTTTTAGCTCATCTCTTTTAGCCCTACCTGGGCTGATTAGGGTTTGTTCCTCACAAGGATGCTTCAGATGTCAGCCAGAGAGTTATTGAGAATGTATCCATAGAATGGGGGCCCCTTTCTGCCTCTCTTCCTGTGAGTGCACCTGTCCCTAACTCTGTCCCTTAGCTCTTTAGAAAGAGTGCGGGTTTTCTAGTGCAATTTTAGTTACCACCATCTTCCCTACAGGGAGTTGAAGTTTTCGTATTTTTTCCAGAGTTTATATTTGCTATCTGTGGGGAAATGGGTTCTATTGGAACTAACTTGGACATTACCAGAGCAAAATTCCACATTTCACTGAAGGATTTTAAGCTTTAAAAAATAAATTAAAAATCAAAAGTACATTATCTCACTATAAAGGGCAAGCTTTTTGAGATATATGCATCTCTATTAATAATTGCCTACACATTGTTTTTCATTTTGTCACAAACCTATAGAAATTTCATCTGAGATGGATATAGAGGAATCAAAGAAGCAATTTGGAAATGACTCTGAATTTGTAACCACTTGAGACTTCCCCAGCAGGCCAGGATCCTCTGTAAAACAAAAGGATAAAATTATATTTGAAGAGTATCTTCTAAATGTCAAGCTCTTTTCTAGATGACTTGTCAGTAAATCAGTTTTGCCTCATCCTATTGATGAGGAAATCTGGGCTTTGATCGAATAAGTACACTGGCAAAGTCTCAACGTTACAAAGTGATGGATCTGGAGTTTGCCCTCAGGTAATAGGGATGTTCCACAAAGGCAGGCAGTGTCAGCAAATAAGACATCTGCTGGGCACACCCCCTGTACTGTAAAAACATCACATTGTGTCTGTCTTTTCTACCAAGTTCAGCCAGAAATCGCTAGCGAGAGGTGATCATGCAGGTCAGGAATGTCGGGATTCCCTCGATGGCACATTTAATGGAGTTCCACAGGATTCCAAGTTGATGGTTCTGTGTACGCCAGCAACTCATTCTGACTGCTTTGAAATTTCCGACTTGTCCTTATGAAATACCAACTTCTCTCCTATTCTGCTGCTGGTGCTGTAAAGTACCCTTTCTGGAGGATGATTTGGCAATACCTTATTAAAATTGTTTAGACCCTTTCATTAAGGAATTGCACTTCTAAGAACATAGCCTAAAAGAACAAGGCTCACTGAGATTTATGTGCAAAGATGAACACTGCAGCATCATTTGTAATGGTGAAAAATTACAAAATATCGAAATGTCCAAAAGTAAGAAATGGTTAAATAAAATATGATATAACCATACCATAGAATATTAATATGCAGCTATCATAGAATATTAATATGCAAGAATCATATTCCTGGAGAATATTTAAGTATGTAAAGAATTGCTGATATATGTAAAAGTTGAACTAAATAAAATGGTGCAGATCACAGATCTCTATATAATATGATCCCATGTATAGGGTCGTGTGTGTGTGTGGTGTTTGTGTGTGTATGCATGTATAGGTATGTATCTATCTCTGTATGTATCTGAAAGAATATACAACAAAATGTTAACATGGTTATGTCTGATATTGCATATAATCATTAAAATTTCACCCTAACTGGTTTGGCTCAGTGGATAGAGTGTCAGCCTGCAGACAGAGGGGCCCCAGGTTCAATTCTGGTCAAGGGCATGTACCTTGGTTGTGGGCACATCCCCAGCAGGGAGTGTGCAGGAGGCAGCTGATCGATGTTTCTCTTTCATCAATGTTTCTAACTCTCTATCGCTCTCCCTTCCTCTCTGTAAAAAAATCAATAAAATATATTTTTAAAAAATTTATTTCTCATAACATTTCCTGAAATGAATGTGTATTGCTCTTAAAATAAATAAATAACAATTTCAACTTGTAAATGCTATCAAGAGAAACTAGAATGTCAAATGGTGGAGACAATGGTAATAATGGTCCCTAAATAACGGAATTTCAAATACTTAGGGACAATAAGGGCATTTCAAATCAAATCATTAACATCTATGTATCAGTTAACATCTGCCACGTAACCAGTTCATCCTGGGCATTTTTTTCAGAGAGTAATTGGTTTCTTTGACGTTCTAGCTCCTCGCTTGGCACCCTCTGGCTCTGGACCACCTCTTGGTTCTCATTCCCCAACACTCTTTGCCTCATACTCTTGGCTCCAGCACATTTATAGTTTACAGTGGTTCTCAACCTTCTGGCCCTTTAAATACAGTTCCTCATGCTGTGGCCCAACCATAAAATTATTTTCATTGCTACTTCATAACTGTAATGGTGCTACTGTTATGAATTGTAATGTAAATATCTGATATACAGGATGGTCTTAGGCCACCCCTGTGAAAGGGTCATTCAACCGCCAAAGGGGTTGCGACCCACAGGTTGAGAACAGCTGGTTTAATATGTTGTGTTGTTCTGTGTTCCTGGCCTTGGGGTCGTTTGGACATTCTGTCCCTACAGCTTTATCTTATCACAAAGCCATAGTGACTTTTGACAAAGGCATTCATTTAACTCACATGTCTGCAGGTGGGCTGGTCCAGGCTGAGCTCCCTCACATCTCCCTGGGTTTGCTGGGTTTGGATAACCTGGCCTGAGCTGGGGTCGAGTGGCTGCAGTAGCTCTGCTTTACTTGCTTCTCATCCTCTCCCTGGAGCCAGTGGGCAAGAGCCCACGCAAGTTCTTCTCATGGTGGTGAGAGAGGTGCAAAATGCAAGCTCCCACATGCCAGTGTTTGCCAAGCCTTTGGTGGCATCACACATGTTGCCATTCCATTGGCTAAACTGAATCACAGCATCAAACCCCAAATCAGGGGGCAATCCTGCCTCTTTAATGGGAGGAACTACAAAGGCACGTGTCAAAGACTGTGAAGAATTAAGACCATTAATTCCATTTACAAATGGTCACCACCCTACTTGAAAGATGCCTGCATGTGACATGAGTTGGAGGCCTATGTGGCTAGAGAGAGACCCTCCCACCTCCTCCACCTCCACCAACACTACCCAGCCAATACTTTGTGTTTCGAAGATATCAAGCGTGCCAAGTTTCTTGACCTCTGGCAATTGGAGTTTGCTTGTTGTTTCATTTGTTGGTTGCTTTGTTTTTGGTGTTTATACATCATGAACACCATTAATTGTTTTTGAGATGCCGGTTTATTTGTTCCACTGCCCGTTTCACTGTAGTATGTCTGATGATACAAAAAAATAAATACATAACAGTGGTTTGAAGGGCAAGTAGTTTGCTCAAGGAACACATAAGTCAAAGCCATAATTTATAGCCACACAGGCTATGCAGTGCAAGTGGCCAGGGTTGTGCTATGCAAACAATAGCCACTACTAAAATTCGCATCTTAACTAATAAAAATTAAATGTAATTAAGAATGCATTTCCTCAGTGACCAAATGTTCAAGGACACATATGGCTAATGATTACCACATGGATGGTACAGACACAGAACAGTTCCATCTGTACGGAAAGTGCTGGTGGACAGTGCTGCTCCAGATGGCACCAGCGACATGGACTATGACGTGGGGGAGGGGGACCCCTGGAGTTGCATGATCCAGCGATCCTAATACAGTGACCTATATAACGCACGCCCAGTCTCCTGGCACTCAGTACAATTCTGTCCATGCTAAGGTCTTTGGTCAACATTTCTAGCATTGGCATTTTCTGTTCTTTCCATTTAACCAACATGTTACCTGCTGTCCTCCTACTTCCACCAGTTTCTGCCAACCCAGTTCGTCCTGGGTGTTTTTCAGAGACTAATTGGTTTCTTCGACATTCTAGCTTCTTGCTTGGCACGCTTTGGCTCTGGACCATCTCTTGGTTCTCATCCCCCAACACTCCTTGCCTGACACTCTTGGTTCTAGCACATTTGTAGTTTAATATGTTGCTTGTGCCCTAGCAGGTTTGGCTCAGTGGATAGAGTGTAGGCCTGTGAACGGAAGGACCCCAGGTTCAATTCCAGTCAAGGGCACATGCCTGAGATGGCAGCTTGGTCCTCAGTAGGGGGCATGGAGAAGGCAACCCATCAATGATTCTCTCTTATCATTGGTGTTTCTATCTCTCCCTTCCTCACCCTTCTTCTCTGAAATCAATAAAAAATATTTTTTAAAATGTGTTGTGCTGTTCTGTGTCTCTGGATTTGGGGTCGTTTGGACATTCTGTCCCTACAGCTGGCATGATTTTTTCCCCCTCTTTACCTGGTCTTTAAGACTGAGTTTCAGCCT
>PVJC01017434.1:0-32526 GCA_004026665.1 Murina feae | reverse complement strand
TGTGTGTGTGTGTGTGTGTGTGTGTGTGTGTGACCACTGGGGACCTGCCCCCAGCTGCATCTGAGGCTCGGAGCAGTCCTCCTGTGTGTGTCTACCTGCTGGGGGCCTGCCCCCAGGCTTGGAGCAGGCACCCCCTCTATGTTGATCTCTCAGACTCTTGCCCTCTCCTGCATGTTGTTCTCTTTTTTGAGCTGTGACCAGGGCTGGGTGCGGCCTGCCTCCCAAGCTTGCCTACTGCCCATCTTCCTCCAGCCACCAGAAAGCAGGGAAAACCCCGCCTCGTGGTCAGGCCAGCCTTTTCCTGCTCCCTGATCCCTGGAAGGAGTCTGGAGAGCCGCCAAGCAGGACTCCAGCCCCCAAGAGCTTGCTTTCCCGCTCCCCAGTGGCCCCCAAAGGGCCTGGGGAGCCGCCAAGCAGGCCACTGACTTTTTCCCACTCACTGGTCCCCTGCAGCCTTGCTTTCCCGCTCCCCGGTGCTCCGCAAAGGGCCTGGGCAGCTACCAAGCAGGCTGAGACCACCCCGCTGCCTCTTTCCCACTCCCCAGCCTGCCACCTTGCTTTCCCACTTCCTGGTGCCCTGCAAGGGGCCTGGGAAGCCCACCAAGCAGGCTGCCGACCCTGCCGCCTCTTTCCCGCTTCCTGGTGCCCTCCAACCCTGCTGCCTCTTTCCCATCACGGGTCCTGGGTCCTGCGCTGTACTGCCCTGCAGCCGCTCTGTGCACTTGGGAGGTCCCTCAGCCCGGCCTGTGCCCTCTCGCAGTCTGGGACCCCTCGGGGGATGCCCACCTGCTGGCATGCCTGACCAGCCTGGGTGAGGGGCTTTAAGGCTGCCCACAGCTCCCATTGACCAACGTCCCAGCAAGGCCGGCTGGAGGCAGGTTTCCTATAATTGATGCTGTTCCGTTAAGGCGGCCTTTTACTAACGAATCCTCCTCTCTGCCTCACCTCGCGGCTTCTATAATGAAACAATTGTTACACTTAATTGTTGCAAATGTGCGTTTTTGCTTCAGGCCAAAGGCTAAGGAGCCAGCAAGCAGGTAGTTTTGCTCTCGCTCCTGCTGCAACGGACGCTGCCTAAACGTTTACTCAGGTCCGTGAGTGGCGGCCGCCATGTTGGCTGGACTAATTTGCATACAGCCATTCTGATTGGCTGTGGGCGTCCCGGAGAAACGGTTAATTTTACTATTCTGCTTTTATTAGTTTAGATAATTCTCAGGATAATTTATGCTTTTACCAAAGATGGTCTCATCTCTTCTGCTGTGGCTACTTCTCACCCACCCATTTTTTCCATCCCTTTCTGCTCTGACCTTTTACTACCAATTTTTAAAAATATATGCGACTCTATGGAAATACCATATGTGCATTCTGACATATCGCTTTCTGGCCATTTATACAAAAACAGGACAGAAACTATTTGTTACTGATCCACTGTTCATTTTGTTTTTCTTCCTTAATTATAAGAGCTGATTGTATTTGGAGTGGTAGTAGGTTTGCCTGAGGTATAAATTTCCCAGCCTCCTTTATAATTTGACTAGAGGCCCGATGCAAGGAATTTGTGCATGGGTAGGATCCCTAGGCCTGGCTGGCGATCAGGGCCAATCTGTGGGGTGACCAGCTGGGTAATGGGGGGGAGCCCTATTGGTACCCACCTTGGCTGGCCTGGCACTGCCTACTTACTGGCCCTGCCCCCCCCCCCCACACACTGCTAGTCATTTCTTGCAGGGAGAGTTGACTAGTGGGGCGATTGGAGGGCCCCCACTGGCACCTGCCTTGGCTGGCCTGGGACAGCTCCTGCATTGAGCATCTGCTCCCTGGTGGTCAGTGCATGTCAAAGCGAGCAGTCGTTCCACTGTTCTGCAGTTTGGTTGATTTGCATATTAGGCTTTTATTATATAGGATGTGGCCATTCTGGCTAATGACATGGAAATAGTACTTCTTGGGTAGCTCCTTTGGGAATTAAAATTATGAAACATAGTTTTAGTGTGGATCTGTTTTTGCCTTTCCCTTCTAAATTCAATGTCCTATTGAATTGTGGACAGATGGCCAGCCCCCTGGTAGGTGTGTTGATAAAGGAAACAACCTCCAGTCTTTGTAGTGAGGATGGCGGATGGAATGCTAAAAGAATCCTGGGTGTTTGATGACTTAGTTGAGCCACTATACCAAACATGCACGGCCGACCTTGGGACGTTTATAAGTGAGAGAACACATTTGTACTTTAAACAAGTACAAATGAACATCTACTATGAACATCTGGGGAAGCCAGTCGCCATATTGTGAGGACACTCAAGTAGCCTACAAGGAGGTCCATGTGATGAGAAACTGAGGCCTCGTGCCAACAGCCAGCATTGACCTGTTAGCTGTGTGAGTGGACCATCTTGGACATGGATCCTATCAGCCCAGTCAAGCCTTCAGATGACTGAGACTTCGGCTGGCAGCTTGCTGATGACGTCATGAGAGACCTCAAGCCAGCTAAGCTGCTCCTGAATTCCTGACTCTTAGAAATGGTGTGAGATGATACATATTTATTGCTTTTTTAAGCTGCCACAGCAATATATAAACAATACAGACTTTAGTATTAGGTATGCATTTTTATGTATATTTTTTATTTTATTTTTTAAATTTACATTTTTTATTATTGGCACTATTGCAGATGTTCCCCCTTCCCACCCTTTGCTACCCTCCGTTAAACCCCTCCTCCCCTCCTCCCCTGGCCCTCACCACACTCTTGTCTATCTATATCCATGGGCTATGCATATATGTTCTTTAGTTAATTCCTTCACCTTCCTTTATCCAGCTCCCCCCCCCCCATTATGTATATATTTTAAAATTGATGTGTTGGGTGAGTAATGCAAAACCTTTATATTCTGAAACTATGTAAATGAAAATATGCAAAAAGGCATTTAAGTGCCTCTCCACTTTAAGGCATCATAGTTAATGTGGTTGTAGACTTAATGGCCTTTTAGCCACTCTTATGAATACAGCAGATAATTACCCTTATGAATCTCACATTCGACTAAACAAGCATTTTCTTGACTATATGGCAAATCAGAATTAGACTGACGTGCCCATGTTCTCCTCTCCTTCTCCCTCACTATTGTGACCCCCTCCCAGCTCCCGAAGGCTGGACTGATCATTGGACTCAAGATGGAAAAGAATGCAAGATTCCCAGAGCACGTCCTTCTCCTTCTTAATGTTTCACAGGGAAAACCAGCCTTTGGAAAAAAGAGCATACTTTCCCAATTTCAACTTAACTTGGGGGAGTGAAACTGCCTTCCCAATTGAAAGTGGGATTTGCTTGGTTACTGCCTGAGTTCTATAGTGATGGGCCCCCAAACCTTTTCCTAATTTTCCTAAACACTTAAGGTAAATTCCAGACCCCTAGCTTAGCTTTGCAGTGGCCAGCGCCTTCCTCATAGGTCATAAACTCAACCTTAGCCCATGCTGAAACTTGTAATCTTCCCTCTATCACACTCCTCACTGACCCCTGCATTGTAAGAGGCAGCCAGCAGAGCAGCAGACATAGGGTGTGTATCTCTAGCTTCCGTGAGCCAGAGCACTTTTTAGGGAGGGTGTTAAATTTCAAGACTGGATGTTTGTTGGTCCTTTGATTATGAGGAACTACCATTGCTTGCCCTGCCAATGTGCCAGGTGCATAAAGCTGAGTGCAGGAGAGGAACTGTATGTGTAGTCTTGACCAAACAGTCCAGCTATGCTGACTTCAGGGTGAAGGAGCCGAAGCACATATCTGGGACAGCCCTGCACTTGCCATAACACCGCACGTGAAGACTGCTGTATCCACAGGGCAATTCATTATTTCTCATTTCAAACCCGTCCTTTTAGACCAAGATTCCAATTCTGACCACATTTGGTTGATAAATACCAGAGACTTCGGTAGAGTAATGGCAAACTGTCCAGCTGAATTTACTCATACTCCTGTGATTAATCCATCTTTCTGCCTAAAGCTATCATTATCACTCACGTTATTTTTTTATGTGGATTTTTGTTGTCATCTTTTTTCTCTTCTGCTCCCTCCTCTTTTCTTATCTGTGGATATACTTGCAGGTTAGAAGTTGAGGCTCCTCAACTTCTTACCAGTATTTGGTTAGAATTTCACCCTCCTTCCCTCCCTCCCTCCCTCCCTCCCTCCCTCCCTCCCTCCCATTTCTCCTTCCTTCTTGTTTTATTCTTTTTAAGAGCTGTTGAATTGTGTGGCATGCAAGCTTCAACAGACGTGGAAGGAGTCATTTTTGGTTTAATTTTATACCAGAAACACTTAGAGGCTGTGTAGGGGTTCTTGTTTTTCCTCCCTTCAAAGCTACCTAGGGATGTGCATCATAATAACACTTTCAGCCAGACAGACACAATTGGATGATAAATTGGGAGTTGGAGTTGTATGATCAGTCAGAGCTCCTCCTGCTGGAAGGAGGGAGTAGTGCACCCGTGGGCTTTGCTATCCTTGAAGTTCAGTAATCTGGTGGCAGGTCTGATTGGAAAGGCCTTTATTTATTTATTTTTTTTTGTGGGGGTAGGGTGGATGGAAGAGAAAGAGAAAAACTTTGTTAAGATACTCTCCTGCTCTTGCAAAACAAAAACATTAAAGGGAATCATTTACAAGATATTCCGTTCATTGCCACTAAAAGGTAACTGCTTATTTATTTCCTTTTGCAAACAGGAAGCACATTTCCTGTCTCATCCTATGCCCAAGGTAGCAATCTCCAAGCAGCATGAAGTAAATGGCAGGGAGCAATTCTGATGCAATTTACTTCCAAGCTCAGCTTGTGTATCTGTATCAACTTCATGAAAGCCACTATCAAGCAAATATATAAACACACATTTACGTATATAAATAAAGATATGCACATATATTTTCTAATCCCTCCATCTCACCTCACCTTCCAGTCATTGTCAGAGGAAATGAGCCTTAACACACTGATGTGTTTGACTGAGATGAAGGTATTCTCTGTGTTTGGAAAGCAAAGGAGACACGTGCTTTGAGTCATTGGGTTGCTCTGGGGTCCATCTCTTCTTTCTCCATGAGAGTTGTAACGATAATGACAACTGCCTTTTGGGGAGTTCCAACTGTGTGCCAGGCTCATGGGGGCTTGCATTTGTCAACTGACTTCCTCTTCCTATCGAACTCGTGAAAGGGGGGTGGGGTGGAGAACCCAGCAGCCAGCTTCTGGGAGAGATAAGGTGGTTGCACCGCTGCAGCTAAAAATCCTGAGGATCAAGAGTGATTAATAACTCTGTGTCCCTCTCACCACTAATTTTCTCATTTTCTTCACACACATCCTTTCAACCACCATTTGGACATCTGAGTTTGCAAGTCTTTATCCAGGTGCACTGGCATATCAATGTTTGACTTGGAAAGAGAGATGCTAGACCCTACCCTAGCCCTGCTTTGGAGAAGAGCTCCACCATCCAACCCACCATGGAGCATCTGCCTGAAGCTCTCCCCTCATGTCACACCCTGGATTCAGACGGTCATCAACTCCTGTAGGTTTAGGCTTTGTTTTTTGTAATTCTCATTTGAGGATATTTTTTCATTGATTTTTAGAGAGAGTGGAAGAGAGAGAGAAATATTGATGTGAGAGAAACACATTGATTGGTTGCCTCCTGCACAAGCCCCGACCAGGGCCTGGGTGGGGGAGGAGCCTGCAACCAAGGTACATGCCCTTGATGGGAATAGAACCTTCAGTCTATACACTGAGTCAAACCGGCTAGGCAGGTTTTGCCTCTTTATTACCTCACCAATTCTGTTTGCTCCCTCTCCATCCTCACTGCTCTTGTCTCCTCTAGGCTTCCATCATCTCTCCTCCACATCTCGGTCCACTACTGGCTTAACTTGAAACTCTTGACTCCATTAGTTTTTAAAATGATAAGAACTTGAAATTAAAAAAAACCAGGCTACTTTTCTTTTGCACACTCTGCACTAGTGATTCCTGAATTATGGACTGAGCGCTCTCTGGAGCAATGCTAAGGAAATATTGTAAGAGGTCCTTGGGCTATAGTCTGTGGCCTGGGTAAATAATAAGTGTCTTACATAAGCCGTTTGGGCTGCCATAACACAGCACCATAGATGGGGTGGCTTATGAACAACAGAAATGTATTCTCAAGAGTTCTGGAGTCTGGAAGTGCCAGCAGGTCAGGTTGTGGTGGGCTCCCTTTCTGGTTGCAGACTGCACACCTCTCCTTGTGTCCTCACATGGCAGAAAAAGCTAGGGAGCTATGTGGGGTCTCTTTAAGACTAGTAGGGGCTCAGTGCATGAATTTGTGCATGGGTAGGGTCCATCAGCCTGGCCAGCAATGGAGGCCGATCAGGGCCAATCAGAGCCAGTCAGCTGGGGGGAGGGACTCCGGGAGGTTGGCTGTGGGAGTGCACTGACCACCAGGGGGCAGGTTCTGCATTGAGCATATGCCCCCTGTGGTCAGTGCGCATCATAGCTACAGGCAGGTCGTTCGATCACTTAGGCTTTTATATATATAGATCAATGCCATTTATGAGGCTTCCACCCTCATGACCTAATTATCCCCAAAAGATCCCATCTCCTAACACCATCACATTTGGGGATAGAGTGAATTTTGAGAGACACAAACATTCATTCCTTAACAGTGTCAGCATATACATGTTTGCAAATATATGTAAATGCTGTTTGATGGTAAGATTCAAGTTTATTTTAAAGAGCTGCCGAGTTTCTAATTGAATTTTTCATTGCATGCATTAAAAATAAAGACATGCTAAAAATAGATCTTTTATCCAATAGAGTCCATGATAGATTTTTCATCTCTAAATAGATCTTAAACTTGAGAAGGGGTCTTGGAGCAGCATCACCAGTGTGAGGTTCAGACTGATGATGCGACTGGCACCTGCTACAGCCCAATGGCGTTCCATAAATGCACACGCTGGTTTCGACCATGGCGTGTTCATGTGTTTGAAGAGGGCCAGGCAAATGCTGCCCTATCTAAATAGTAACCCGATCCCTGAAGTAGGTCAAGGGATGTAGGACCAAGCTACCTGGCTTCTGCTACTCTCAGGTGCAGAGACATGATCTAACATGGCCCCATTCAGGCTCTGTTTTAGTCTTAGGTGTTCCAGGGTGTGAAGTGTGCTCAGTTAATAGAGCAAACACAGGGGATTTTAAGTGGCAGTTTTCGCCAATTTGTATTCGTGTGAAGGGCTGTATCGGCGCTGCTCCCATCTCTGCTTGTTCTGTTTATTCAGCATGAATGTCTGGAACATGTAATTGTTCTGCCGGCTTTTATCAGATACGCTGTCCCAAGGTACCAGGGGGAATGTCTTCATTACTAACACAGTGCGAGGAAAGCAGGCTGCTTGTGGAAACTGTCTGCAGATTTCTAGATGTTACCTTGGGTTTTGTAGCGGCAGCTAATTAACACCCAGCTAACAGTGTCAAGCTATCAAAGCAGGAAATGATCCCCATGACCACGATGGCTAGAGTGTGCCTGCTCAGCTCAGTTTGCCAGCTGAAGAGGAGAGATCAGGGGAGGGAATGTAATGAGGAGCTCCCTACCTGTGGGTTTCTGGTGGCCTGAGATCCAAGCAGACTCATGTTCACCTCTGGGGAGGGACCCCCGTGTCTGTCTGTCTTTACCCATACATTCCACTACAGGGCAGGATGGGACGACTCTTTTGTTCACTAACACAACTGTGAAGGTGCATTGGAGAGCTTCTCAGAGGAGGGAGGGAAGGACATTTTGTTCCTTCTGGATGGTCCTTAATATTTGGATTACTGAGGTTAAAAAATTACCCATAATGCAAAATATATTATTATAAATATTCAAATAATTCCCAAATGCAGAAATAAGTAAAATTTCCCCTTCTTGTCCCTACTTGGGTCCAGTTTCCCTCCTAGATACCCAACAAACCACATATACCAGTTTGCTGTGTATCTGGTGCCCACCTGTTCACATATATAGTATTCTTTTGCTTAATGTATGCAAATGTATGCCCCTATTTATACAGCTTTTTCACTTACTGTGTCTGGAAAATCTTCTCATGTCATGGAATGTAACGTCAAAACCTTATGACCTAACATTCTTGGTAACTGTTGCATAGTATTTCAATTATGGAGGTACATATTATAATTTATTCGGTAATTCTTTAAATCATAATATGTCTTAAGCCTTTGAGGAAAAGCCTTAGCAGGATGTTAGCTCTTTATGTTTCCTTTTTTCCTAGTGTCTGGTTTATCAACTTGCCCTTGATGTGAGAAGCTGAATCATAGTTTCCTCAGATCTCTGGGATCTGTGAATGTTGGTTAACTGGTATAGCAAAAGGGCCTTTGTGACTAAGGACTTGAGATGGGGAGGTTGTGCTGAATGAGTTGGGTGAACTTATAATAATCACAATGGCCGTTATAAGCAGGAAGCTGGAGCACTCAGAGTGAGCGGTGTGAGCGCTGTGATGAGAGAAGCCACGATTATAATGATGCTGTCACAAGCCAGGGGATGCCAGCAGCCTCTGGGAACTGGACGTGACAGGGAACAGGTTCTCTCCTGGAGCCTCCAGAAGGAAGCAGCTTTGCAGATGTCTTGGTTTGAGCCTGTGGGACTCACTTCGGACTTCTGCTTTTGTGGGCCACTATGTTTGTGGTCATCCATCCCAGTAGCAATAGGAAGCGTAACTGGGCACACTTCCTACCCTTACGACAAAATACTTTTGGAAAACTAAAAATTCTCGACTGTCATACAGTTTACAAAAGTAAACGCAAGCTGGAGATGTCATTTAACTCATGAAAAACCTGGGAGATATTTTAACTTGTTCAAAAAACAAGTCAAGCAGCACAACTGTGTACAGAGTAAGGAATGTTGAAATGAACGTGCAAATGGGGCCCAGATTTTTTTTTCACTGAGGGAGTAAGGAAAGTGATTTGAACTTCTAGGAGATAGGACGAGATTTCCATGTCTAATAGTGTGTTTTTTAGGGAGAGCTTACTAGAGGGCGTGGTTCTGCTGGAGCTGGTCCCCAGGGCCAGCCTAATTGTAGCCAATAACTTCCCTGGAGAGTGCTGGTAGGCCAGAGCTGGTCCACGGGAAGTGGCCCATCAAACGGCAGAGACAACTTCCTGGAGAATGAGTACCCTGGGCCTCCTATATGCTGGTCAGCAGTTGCACATTTACCCAAATATAAATAATGAAAAACGAAATAAAATGATCAGGCAATTGCTTACACTTTGGGACACTATTGTTCTACAACTTGCTTTTCTCACTTAACGATAGATATATCGTGGGCAACTGTCATAGTTAGTGGGCATGGATCTCTCTTATCCTCTTAGTAGCTGCAAGGTATTCCACTGTACAGGTAGGTTTCCTATGGCAATTGACTAGTTGCTTACTAATGCACATTTAGGTCAATTCAGGGTTTTCACTACAATAAAAAACAGTAATATCTCTAAAAAGTTGCAATATCAAAAGAATTTTGATCTTGTTTAAAAGCAATGTGTATGCATAGAGAAAATTCTGGAAGGATTTGCACCAAAGTATTTACTCTGGTTGTTTTTTGGAGGGAGGGGGTTTTGGAGAATGTTCTCTTTGGGTTTAATCCTGGCTGCACTGTTTAATTTTTTTTATGTCACATTTTTTATAATTGGGAAATATGAAAAAAAAGATATTTTGATGTTGAAAACAAGTGCAATTAAAATTGTAAACTGCCTTGAGGTTCTGTTTAAATACTCTTGTATTTATATGACAAATATTAGGGGCCTTTGTGCACCTGGCGGGGGGGGGGGGGAAATCTCCTTCAACCTGGCCTGTGCCCTCTCGCAGTCTGGGACCCCTTAGGGGATGTCCACCTGCTGGCGTGCCTGGCCAGCCTGAGTGAGAGGCTGATGGCTGTTTGTAGGCTGGCCAAGCCCCCCAATGGGGACTCTCACCCCATTGAGGTGTGGCCATCCTGGGTGAGGGGCTGAGGGCCGTTTTCAGGCTGTTCACAGCCCCTTTGGGGTTCAGGTCTCTACTGGGGTGCCTGGGCAGCCTGGGTGAGGGGTTGAGGGTCATTTTCAGGCTGCCCACAGTCCCTTCGGGGTTCAGGTCCCTACTGGGGTGCTTGGATGAGAGGCTATGTGCTGTTTTCAGGCTGGCCACAGCCCCTTTGGGGTTCGGGTCCCTGCTGGCATGCCTGGCTAGCCTGGGTGAGGGGCTGAGAGCCGTTTTCAGGCTGCCCACAGCTTCCATTGACCCAACGTCCCAGCGAGGCTGGCTGAAAGCAGGTTTCTGGGGTTTATTTATCTTCTATAATTGAAATGTTGTTGCCATGAGTCGAGGCCTAGGCAGGCAATGAAGCCTTCTCTTTCCTTCAGCTCCATGGCTTCTATAATTGAAACACTGTTGCTGTGAGCAGTGGCCCAGCCAGCCTAAGCAGGCAGTTGAAATGAAAGCCTCCTGTTTGCTCTAACTCTGTGGCTGCCAGCCTCCATCTTGGCTGGGTTAATTTGCATACAGCTGCTCTGATAGGCTTGGGGTGTGGCTTGGCTGGTGGGTGTGGCTTAGATGTCTCTGAGTGATGGTTAATTTGCATATTACTCTTTTATTAGAGTAGATGCTTTTGGCGTTTTGGGAGGGAGGTTGTTACTAGAACCCCAGTGATTTTTCCCTGAGTCTATCTGGTTGGCCCAAAGAAACACATGACCAGGAGTTTGCAGGATAGGAAGAAAAAAAGTTTAATGTTGAATTGGCCAAAACAGAGACAGGGAACTTATGTTGTAAAGACTCGACTCTCTGGTGGCATGTGGGTAACAGATTACTAGAATATAGGACAAAATCACAAGACACCATGGGTTAGGGAGTTTGGGGTCCTGATGGGAGCTGATTGGTTGGAGGTGGGGTAAGGGTAGTAAATCATTCCTTCAGGTCTTGAGGACAGTTTTGGGATGTTTTCCTGTGTCCCTCTGTCTGGCCTCATGGGAAAGTAACCAGGGGGTTATCCAACGTAAGGGTTCAAGAACTGAAGCATTCCTTAGGTTAAGATACTATTTTTAGCCTGACAGATGTCCCTGTGACGTCTTCAGGTCCAAGCTACTACTCTCTTCTGCTGCCTCCAGGATTGCTGATTATCAAGGGGAAAGGCTAAGTCTTTGAGGGGTACAGAAGGAGAGAAAGGGATATTATTTCTAGAGCTAGGGTTTAAAGCTAAATTTAAAAAAAATGGTTTTTATTGATTTTTTAGAGAAAGAGGAAGGGAATGGGAGAGAGAGAGAGAAACATTGATGTGAGAACAAAACATCAATCAGCAGCCTCCCCTTCTGTACATCCTCCACCAGGGATGGAGCCTGCAACCTGGGCATAGGCTCTGATCAGGACGATGGCCAACCAACTTAGCCACACTGGCCAGGGCCAAAGCTAAATTTAATCAAAGTCATAGGGACCCTCAGTTTCTGAGCAATAGTTTATGTGTTGTTACAGGGTACAAGCAGAGCAGTGCAGGTGTGCTTTATGTGACTTTTTGCCTCATCTTGTGTTCACATGGCTGGAGAAGTCTCTCTATTTAAGCACCTTTCTAGATATTTAGGAGGATGGAATCTGGGGAGTGAGGGTGGGAGCGGGAAGGCTGAGATGACTCACAGGTTCTCAACTGCGAGGCTCACAGGTGGAGTGACCATGTTCATTTGCATGCCCATCCCGACATGAGGTTGCAGCCTCCACCTCTGCTTCCGAGCCCACAGTCTGTGGGAGACGCAGCCATGCTTCTCTGATCAGATGTCCAGAGCCTTCATGGGAAAGGGGGAGGTGGCCATTCGGTCTGAAATGAGTATTGGATTTGAAAGGATTTAATAATCGATCAAGAACTCTGCAAATCCTAGAGCTGCAATCCTTCCCTGATAAGCTGGGATATAAATTCTGAATCAGGCAGCATCTCCGAGACCAGTTTTGTTTTGATGAAGCGTTTGCACTTTCCCCAATGGGGGTGTGGGGAAGCAAGGCACGTGGGGCTGGTGTGTTTAGGTGCCCCGGCCTGGCCTGTGCCAGGGCCAATCGTCTTTGCTGGGAATGCGTGCCAGCTGCAGCCTCTCTGGGATTTGAGTGTGTTGCAGGCAATGTAACAAGTTATTATTTCTTTTGACAGAGGATCTGTGGCATGCAGGGGAGGGGTGGATGCCCTTCCCCCAGGCAGCAGAGAGAACAGACATGTGGAGGGAGGGCCCTAGGGGGAAGATATTAAATACGTACACAACAGGCATTTTCATGGATAAAAAAATAACAGCTACGGCAAACAGAGGTGAATAATAACCATCATTTTCAAATAGCAAGAGTTGGCCTTCAGGCCTCTGCTGACTCCTGGATTCTTGAAATTGTCCTGAAGTGGGGCTTCCAGGATGTGTCTTTGCCTCCTGTGGCTACAAATAGTGGATGAACCTGCCTATGGGAGGGACCTTTATCTGGCCCACCACCTTCTTGTTTCTGAAAAAATTACAAAAAAGAACACGGATGAAAAGCACTTGAAAGGAGAACCATTTCCCTTTCGGACATTCCTTTATTCTGCCCAGTCTTTCTTTCCCACGGGGTCACAGTGAAAGCGGATTACATCAGAAGCATGAAGAACGCATAGCAACCGATGTGAATGAAATGCTGATTTCCGAGCCCAGATTCGGGAAGTCAGATGATTGCCAAGATTTCCCCTTTTTCAACAGGGATAATGCCGAACGTCTTTGCAGAAGCATTGGGATCACAGCATAATTCATGTTTGTGCATCAGACTAGACTTGGCCTTGGACGCATGATTTAAGGGCCACCCTTCCATTACTCATGGGAGATAATGAGTTAACCCAGGATGGAGAGGTGCCTGGGGCTTTAATGAAACCGTCCTGGGAGTTTATTTGGAAGTGAGCACTGGTCAACGCTGTTGGTGCCCTCTGGCTGCAGAGCTTGATTCCCTCTGAGCGAAGCAGGTTGCGAGCTGGCACAGGGGCCTTTGAAGGAGGCCATGGGGAAGCAGGGCTTGGGATCCTGCTCTGCTCTTTCCCAGGGTCCCT
This sequence comes from Murina feae, assembly GCA_004026665.1. Taxonomy (NCBI): domain Eukaryota; kingdom Metazoa; phylum Chordata; class Mammalia; order Chiroptera; family Vespertilionidae; genus Murina; species Murina feae. Next base: position 19,538 of record PVJC01017434.1, on the reverse strand, counting down.
GAGAGCAGAGACAGCTTGGGGGCTACTTTCCAACCACAGAAAAGAAAACCCTCTAACCAGCCCTCCTGTCCCAAATCCTACAGGACCTGGGTTCCCGTCAGACCTCAGGTGTCACTTATGCTCTCTCCGTATTTCCCCTTGCATCCTCTGGCTGCATTAGCTTTGGCTCTCTGCTCCTCGTTCTTGTGCTGTGGGCTAAATAGCTGCCCAAAGAAATGCTTAATTGTGATCCATCACAACCCCTACTAACAGCCATGTGACCTTTTAAATGAAAAAGCTCTTTGGGATTTATTTTTTCAGGTTTGAGACTTAGCTACCCTGTGAAAAACAGCAGGGCAGCTATTATTAACGGCACTTCATCGACATAGAGATAGAGGTTCATCAGAGAGAGTGTGTGGCTAGCCCAAAGCCACACAGCCAGTAAGAGACAAAGCAGGAAAGCAACCCAAGTTGATCTGATTTCAATTCCACTGTCTCTCTGCCTGGTACAGTGATAGTATTTTACATTTCAATCACACTGTGTCCTTTACATACACCTTCACCTCACAGAACCCTACAGCCAGTGGTCAGGAAGGAAAGTCACTCAGGAAAGGAGAACCTTGAGGGCCAAGGTGACGGAGTTGGCCGGCCACCGAATCCGGACTTAAACCACTTCTGATGCAACCCAATGCTCTGTCTCCTTTACCTGACCTTCCATCAAGGGATTAAATGTATCCCGAACTCCGTGAGGGCATTTCTTAGAGTCAAATGGTGACAGGAAGGAGAGGCTTTCTGTATGACACAACCATAATGATGGATAACATTTACTGAGCTCTTAATGTGTGGCAGACATTGGTATGTGTACGTGTGTGTGATTCCTCATCTGATCTAATCTTCACCATAAACCGTGCAATATGTACTGTAATTATCCCCATTTTACAGGTGAGGATCTGATGATGCTGAAGTTCAGGGAGGTCGAATACCTGCCCAAGGACACAGAGCACTAGAGACAATATTCGACTGTAGGTTTGCCTGCTTCTAATACTTTACTTATCAATACATTTTCAGGTTTTTCTCTAGGTTTGAGAGGAAGCTGTTCTGTTTTTTTGTGACAGCTCTCCGTGGCTGATCCATTCTTGATAATGCAACTTGGTTAGCTAACTATGATAGGCTCAGCCCTGATCAGAACCTGCAAACAGCTTCTCTCTGCTCATGAGATGAATGGTGGAAAGGAGTCAGGCTTATTGAATGTCAGGTTTATGGCTGACATCAGCACAACGAACCCCATAACAGTCCCGTGAGGGGAGTTTTTATTAATGTCATCACAGCGACCGAAAAAAGTGGAAGCTTAGAGATTTTATGTCGTCTGCCCAGTCATGAAGCCAGTAAGTGATGAGTCCAAGATTTGAACACTGTGCCATTCCAGTGCCCACAGAAGGTCTCTAAGTTGACCCGGACCCACCTCCCACCATTGTACTGGTGCCTGAGAGACATAGCAGGCCCTCAGAAGACATTTGGGACATAACTGAATAAAACAAGCTCTCTGTGAGTCTGGGTTTCTGCCGAAGGTCTTGTGAGGGGTATGTGTGTATGTGGGGGGTGGGGTCTCAGCCTTTCCCCCTGCCTCTGGTGACATCCTCATCTATACCACCCCTTGGATCCACAACTGAATCTCTCTCCCATCTCAGTGGAGAATTCTGCACAATATACTTTCACACGCGGACCTGTCTCTTTCTGAGAGCAGTTCTGTGGCAGCTGCGTGGAGGATGCCCAGTGTCTTCATGTTGTTGCTTCTCTGTGGTGTTATCAGTGGTACCCAGCCAAGTTCTCTGCAGCTGAGGCGGGAGGACGCTGATCTCACCTCCAAGTTTGCCACCTAATGTTTTCAGAACAAACAGGGAGAGGAATGATAAATATTTCAAAGCTGGAATGCAAGTTCTCCAGCTTCACAGCCTTATAAAATGTATGAGCGCCACTGCAAATCTCCTGTACGAGCGCATTAAGGTGATTCGTCAGAACGGAAAATTCATCCTTGTCAGCAGGACGGATCACCGGTGGGCGCACCCTCACACCTGCTCTCAGTACTTCCAAAATTACCGCTGACATTTATTTCTAATAAGTCTCGGTGAAATTGGTGAAGTAGTTTACTTGTGCTGTGAGATAGAAAAGTCATTTTTTAAAAACAAAAACAAAAACACACACATATTATTTTTTGTGGGTTTATAATAGATACATTGCCTAGGAAAGGGAATGTACTATAAAACGGTACAAGAGACAGTTTGCCCTGGGGGCTCACCATGACTTGCTAACAGGCCATTGCTGGGCGTCTTCTTCTATTATGCTGCTTGCAGCTGGTGTCTAAGGAATGGAAAAGGATAGCACCATTTGCAGCTCTCAGTGCCCGGGCCAATTAAGGTCACAGTTTCCAACACGTGTGAGAGAAGACTGTGGCCTGGTAGCCACCTCATGCCCAGGAAAGGAGGTGCGTGTGTGAGTGTGTGTGTTTGCATGTGTGAGTGTGACTCCCTTCCCTTATCGTCAACACCCTTTCCTTATGGCATCTTCCTACCAGTCATTCTTCTCTTCGGTTTTGGCACCTTGCTCAGAATCACACCTGCCTAATGGGCTGTGTATACTGTCCTGTGTTCTGGCCTGGCTAGCTAAGGTTAAATGGAAGACACCCTCCTCCCCGCCCCCGCCCCCCCCACCAAAGTTTGATAGAACTCAGGAGGGGACAGGAGGAGGACATGGACCCTCTGCATTGCTGGTAGGACCAGTGGCCATGTCCTCTTTATATCCCTAGAAGTAGCCACTCACACAGCAATTTCTTCTTCAGGCACATAGGGGACTAGAATGGGGTATGCAATACTGTTTGCCATAGTGAAAGAATATAGACAAACTAAATGGCCAAACCTATCTAATGGGCTGAATAAAATATGGTTTACTCATACAGTGGAATACTATACAGCAGTTGAAACAGTGAAGGTCTATGCTAGTATATGCTGAATTTGAAACAATTTCTAAGTGCTGTTGTAAAGTGAAAATAACAAACTGCAGAACAATGCATATTCCTGGTTAACTTTTGTGTAAAGAATGAAAGAAACAGCCCTAACTGGTTTAGCTCAGTGGATAGAGCGTCGGCCTGCAGACTGAAAGGTCCCGGGTTTGATTCCGGTCAGAGGCATGTACCTTGGTTGCGGGCACATCCCCAGTAGGAGGTGTGCAGGAGGCAGCTGATCGATGTTTCTCATCGATGTTTCTAACTCTCTATCTCTCTCCCTTCCTCTCTGTAAAAAAACAATAAAATATATTAAAAAAGAGAGAAAGAAACAAACACATATTTCTCTATCTACTTATCCATCCCTCTTGGGACACCTCTCATTCCCTTGGTACTCACTGCCACGTTGAAGGCCACTGGCCATGAGCACCTGTCAACCTCTGGCTGAGGGCTGTCATCTGGCTGCTGGGGATTGCTCAACCGGTGCAGGGTCAGCTACAAGTGTGGTGCCTCATTGCCTCAGAAGCAGGTCTGGACCAGTGATGGACAGGGAGTCATCATAATCTCCTTAACTCTCCAAAGGGATGACTCTGGGGTATGTGTTCAACACATCCCACCCCCAGATCCTCTGCCAGGATTGAGCTCCAGCTCCCCACTGTGGTGACTCAACTCCAGGACACCCCTTTATTGGCCTTCTCCCCTCCTCCCTTCCTCTGCCTTCCTTCCTCCCTCTCTCCCCAAACAGTTTCCTGGGATCACCTCTCAGATAAACTGCAAAATGGCATCATGACCTGAAAGAAGAATCCTCAGGAAAGTGTTCTTGAGTGATTCATGCTGGAAACCAATGGCAGGGACATTGCTCATGTTACAAATATTAATACTATGAGAGGTCCCTAGCCCACCCCAGGAGACTCTGAGCTACCTCCCGGAAGCCCAGGCATGGGTGGTTCTATTAAGAATAGACTGGACGTTTGTAGGGAAGATTCTCCAAATGCTAGGTTCTTATTTCAGCTTGTGGTGGCTGAATCCTTCATGGAAGAGCTCTCCTGCTCTGTCAGTCTGGCCCCAGTGAATGCTCTCTATATGCAGCTGTTGGGATGTGGGCTTCTCTTCCTCTGGAGGGATATTCAGGTGGGAAAGAACAAATGCCCAACAGGTTTTCCAAATGCACCTTTCCATGGTGATTTCCTTCCCTGCAATGCCATTTCTGGTTCCCATTGTTGTTCCTTTTTCAGCTGAAGGACTCAGCCCCAGGTTACCTGGTGACCTGGGTCTTGTGCCAGAGTCAACCTCTCACACACAGACTGTGTTCTATGAATGCTAAAGACTGTGATTTCATGCAGAGAGCTACCTGCAGATTTCTAACCCTAACCCCAACCTTTACTCTTACTGTAACCCAAATCCCAATTACCCTTCCATAACTCTAACTCTAACCCTATCCCTAACCCCAACCCCAACCCTTACCCTTACTGTAACCCTAACCCCAACCCTAACCCTAACCCTATCCCTAACCACAAACCCAACCCTTACCCTTACTGTAACCCTAATCCCAACCCTTACCCTTCCCTAACTCCAACCCTTACCTTTACTGTAACACTAACCCCAACCCTTACCCTTACCCTAATCCTAACCCTAACCTAACCCTAATCCAACCTTTATCCTTACCCAAACCTTAACCCAACCCTTACCCTTACCCCAACCTTTACCCTTCCCTAACCCTAACCCTTTACCCTTCCCTATCACTAACTCTAACCCTAACACCAACCCTTACCCTTACCCTAGCCCTAACCCTATCCCTATCCCTATCCCTATCCCTATCCCTATCCCTATCCCTATCCCTATCCCTAACCCTAATCCTATCCCTAACCCTAACCTAACCCTAACCTAACCCTTACCCTTACCCTAACTCTAAACTTATGCCTGTGGGGAAGGGGCTCTCTTTCTCTCTGTCTCACTCTTCAGATTTCAGAGTCTTTGCACCAGAAGGTCATTTTTGACTGAAAATGAACTTTGTTGTCTTCTCCTCCAAGTTTGTTCTCAAAAAAGCATAGCTGCATAGTTCTGCTGCATTTCAATGGCTCAAATGCATGTGGGCTCGGAGGTTGCCTCATGAGGTGGGGCATGTGGAGATGTGGCCGCTTCTGAGAAAGAATCAGACATGCTCTGCTGCTCAGGGATCTCAGATGCCTTGTCCCTTCTTCTGCCTGACTTCTACCTGTGTTTGTGCATGTGGATGAGTCTTTGTGCAAAACAATGAAGGCTGGGAGGAAACTCTTACTGTGACAAGGATGAATTGCCTCTGCTCTCGCCTTCCTGCTGGGCCCTCTCCTGCTGTTGAGAGGCACCGGAAGCAGCGCACAGTGTTCTAGCTTAGGGGCCTGGGCTCATTTATTCATTTAAATCCAGTAGCTTAAAAACATGCTCCCCTAGGGGACATCTGGGTGGCTCACAAGGACACTGCAGCTTTGTGTCTTCTTACTGCTGGCCTGTGCTCTCACACTTTCATGTTCTTCTGCTCTCTGTAGTTCTCTGTTTCTTGCTTTACTACATCTTTGATATGTAAGTTTTGTTGCATGGAATAGCAGAAGCTGGAGTAGTATTTGCAGATGGACGGAGACCACACTGGGCTGTCTGTTCCATGGAAATACAGATGCCTCCAAGAGACAAAATGAACCAGAACTCGAAAGGATCTGTGTGGAGAACCAACCTGGAGGGAGCACAGATTTTCTGTTTTGACATCTTACCACATGACCTTGTCATATTCCACATTATGTGGGGGAGGCAGAAGTATCTAGCATAAAGGGCATGGGTCCTACCAGTTATGCATGTGACTTCAGGGAAGCATTCAACCTCAGTTTCTTTATCAGTAAAATGAGATGATAATATCTCCAATTGGGTTGTTGTGAGGATTAAATGAGATGATAGCACTTAGAACAATGCTTGACATGGAGGCATTCAATAATAAGTGTTGGATAATATTAGTCTTTCTTTTAATTCCTATTTGTCACATTCTGTCTTTCAGTTAATTCTGATATCAACTCCATAAGGGGGATGCAATGTGTACTTCACTTTTCTGCCAGGATGTCTAACAAGCACCTTAAATCTAAATTGTCCAAAACCTACCTCAGAATCCTCCCTCTGTTATTCCTTGTCTCAGATGGTTTGACTTTGAGTGGTGGGCACACAGTGCAATACACAGATCTTGTATCATAGAAATGTATACTTGAAACCTATGTGATCCTATGAACCAATGCGACCCTGATAAATTTAATTTAAAAATGTAAAGAAGGAAAATGATAACTATATTTTTCTAGGTCCCTGCTCCCCATATTTTTTCTTTGCATGCTATTTACTTCTCTTCCTCTCAGACTTCCCACATCCAATCCATTAGCAAAATCCTGTTGGTTTGATTTACAAAGTACATCTAGAGCCTGGCCACCTCTCCCTCCTTCACTCCTCCCCCTTGGTCTTGCACCATTGAGTGGTTTCCTAACTGTTTTCCCTACTTTCACCTTGTTGTTCCCTTTCCCAACTATATTCTCAAAAAAGCGTAGTTGGTTCACACCCTCTAATGATTTCCTATGTCAGAGTAAAACAGACCCGCCTTTCCATGGCCTAAGAATTCTGTACGTGTGCACCCAACTTCACAGAAACACACACACATACACACACACACACAGTTTTACCTCTTTGATCAGTTTATCAGTATGATCCTGACTCACTCCTCTTCAGCTACCACAGTGACAGCCTAGCTCCTTCTCAAACATACCAGGGACTCAGCCCCACAGTCCCCTTGCCTGGAATACTCTCCCCCACATCTTGCCAGGGGTCACTCCCTCACCTCTGAGAGGCCTTTGCTCAAATGTCTCCTTCCCAGTGAAACCCCTTCTTTGGCCATTGTATTTAAACTTATAATAACCCCCACTCACGCTGTCTGCTTCTGCTTTACTTCTGTGCATAACACTCATCATCATGCCATATGTTTGATCAGTTTATCTTCTCTTTCTGTGACTCGGACATGAGCTCAAGGAGTGTGTGTGTTGTGGGGAGGAAGAGGGAAGAGGAATTCCATCTGTTCTGTTCACTGCCATATCCTCTAGTACCTAGAACAGAGTCTGACACTCAATCGATGTTTGTTAAATAAATAGTTTAGTTGATTCACATTTTATAGGGGAGAAAACTGGGTCTCAGACAGCTAATGCAATTATATCCCTGGGTATTTCCGGGCATCATAGGGCATCATTGGGAATTACAGGACATCAATGGGCATTCTAAGACAGTACTAGGCAAGTAGATGGCAAATTTGACATCTTCTCTGCTTAACTGCAAGTCCTGGTATCTCACATTCTGCCATTTATCACTGTGCAATACAGTCATGTGCATAATGATGTTTCTATCAACCATGGATGGCCTGTACAGCGGTGGTCTAATAAAATTATAATGCAGATTTACTGTACCTTTTTATGTTTAGATATGATTATATATACCAGTACTTACTATTGTGTTACAATTGCCTACAGTATTCAGTACAGTAATATGCTGTACATGTTTATAGCCTAGATAGGCTATACCATATAGCCTAAGTGTGTAGGAGGCTACACCATCTAGGTTTGTGTACATGCACTCTAGCATGTTTGCACAACAGTGAAGTCACCTAATGATGTACTTCTCAGCCCATATCCCAGTCATTAAGTGGCACATAACTATATATGTTTCCCATTGCTTCTGTAGTGAAGAAGTGAGTGCTACAGCCTATATTGTGTCTCACCAAAATTTATATGTTTAATTCCTAACTGCCAAAGTCTAATCCCCCAGTGTGACTGTATTTGAAAATAGGATTGTAGGAGAGAAAAAGCAATTTTCCTCTACCTTTCTGAATTCCAGACACCCATAATAAGACAACTTAGCAAGAGAAAAACACAGAGAAGTTTATTAACAGGTATAACTCATGTACACATGTCATACTGAGAGAGAAATGAGTAACTCACTGAGGTGGCATAGAATTCAAGCTTAAATATCATTTTTCAACTAAAGACAAAAGAAAGAAGGGCGTGGAGAGACCAGTTTTGGGAAAGCTAGTAGAAAACCAGAGTAAACAAGAATAATATTGCATTGCAAGTTTAAGACAGTGCTTTCTCTGTGGATAAGGTATAAAGTTTTTCTGAGGATTCTCCTACCTGGTAAAAGGGGGAAAGGGGAAGAGAGCACCTTTGCAAATACAGGAAGGGAAGATAGCTCTCCTTGAACTTGCTTCTTCTCAATTGTCTTCAGCTAAAAATGCTCTTTGTGCCAAAGTGGCCTCAGGGTTGGGAACTAATCCAATATGACCAGTGTCCTCATAAGAAGAGGGGGATACACCAAGGAGGGATAAGCACAGAAGAAAGGCCATGTGAGGACACAGACAGGAGACAGGCATTGCCAGGCCAAGGAGAGAAGCTTTAGGAGAAATCCAACTTGCCAACTGCTTGATCCTGGACTTCCAGTGTCCAGAACTGAGAAAACACATATCTGTTGTGTCAGCCACCCAATCTGAGGCACTTTGTAATGGAAGCCCTAGCAGACTAAGACAGGGAGGTAGTCAGTCTGGGTGCCTACTATGTCCTTTAAAAAAAAAGGAAATGATCTAGAGAAAAAAAATAGCTTTGGAATTCCATGATCAAAGTGAATCCAATGCTAGGAGCTTGGGCCAACGCGAACCGTGTGTGCTAATGCATAACAAATGCATATTTGTGGAATCCATGTGCCAGGGAAATAGCAAGGCTTGGAAGGTGTCCTCCCTGCCAGCGGTAACCCAGGGCATCACATATGTCTTCTTTAGAGCATGATCTGGGAAATTTCCAACACGTGATGAAAATCCAGTCTCTCTCCCACATGTCCTTGTGTCCTGTGTCTGTGATTCATGACACCCGTCCTTTCAAATGCAAGGTGGCAGGATGTGGGCTCCCTTCCAGGGTCCTATAACACAGTCAATATGCTATTTTTTTCTGGAAAAGAGTATTTATTGTTTTAACAGCTGCACTTCTACTTTCTTGGATTTAAGAAAAAATTACCTGCGCCCATGAATGGATTGGAAAGGGTAGCTTTGAATTTCCCAATTTAAAATATCCTGCAGGTTTTACAAAAGTGCACCCAAACCACATCATTTTTTTTCCATTCTGACTTCCTCCTTATCCCAGGCAGGGTTGGGGAAATCAACAGCGGGTTTTAGCATCCCAGTCTGACTGGGGTTTTGGTCAAAATTGTGCACTTATGGCAACGCTCAAGGAGCACCAGCCTTGTCTGGAAGCCTGTTTATCCAAGCAGAGCTGAGATTCAGAACTCTGCAAGTCTCATTTAATTTTTTTAAAAAGGTATTTGTCTTCAAAGAAAGATTTGCTTTCGAAGGGCTGCTGATGATATTGCAGTGCTAAGCTCCCTGGGTTATTTGTTTTTGAGATTGTATATAAGCTACTAACATTATTATGACACAATTACCAGCAAGTAATCATCCAATTGCCATAAACACGTCCCTCTCAAAGTATTGCAAATTAATATTCATGCTCTCCTTGAATCCACCATTCTCAGCTAATGTGTGCCTACATAGTTCATCAAAACGGACATTTTTTTTCCCAGTGAAAGGAAGAATTATAGTTCAGTTCTTCATCTTGAGGTCTGGGAAGATATCTCTGTAGCATTAGTTGTTTTGAAAGACGATCTGACTTGCGCATTAGTTGCTTTGAAAGACAATTTCTCTGTTACTGATGCAGCCACCGGCAATGAACAATGAGCTCCCAAGTAAAGCATCTGCCCTCCGTGAGAGCTGTAGTATTGAAAAAACTGTTTTAGTCATTCAGTCCTGGCAGCTGAGAAATCATGCCAGCTACCTGCTCGTGAGTAATTGTCATACGAAATGAGAATTGTACATGTAATTCTAAGAGCCGGTGGTTAGTCACTGTTAAGGGGCGATCCTGGAATCTCACGATGAATGAATAACTGCAGATTCTTCCCCCCACAAACCTCATAAATCTACCTAAAGAAACGAAGCTCCCAAACGTACTATGATTTAGAAACCTGAAATTCACACAGGCGAGTGGAAAGGGAAACCTGTACCAAAACAGTAATCCTGGGATAAGTCATATTTTAACAATTGAATGTAAGTGAACTTAATTTCATGGTGTATGAAACATTAGATGATACACCATTTTCTATTTACTTAACAGGTTACACCAAAGGTGATAAAAAATATATTTTAGAGTAAGTAAGCCTGAGTTCACTTAGAGTAGGGAAGTGATTTAAAAGCCCTCGGATAGACTTCTGTGTCTCAAATGCATATTGATAAATGTTTATGCACAGTGCTGGGCTGGTAAACGGTTCACAATGGCTTCTCCTTAAACAGTCAGAAAAAAGCCCTGATTTATAGAGCTTATCTCAATTTCTGTGCTTCGAGTACTCTCACAATGGCTGGTTTCCGAAGAGAGAGTTGGGAGGCCATGTGCAAAATTGGCCCCTGCAAGATAGATCCAGATGCGTTCAGCACACCGAAGGTTGTGCAAAGAAATTCACAGCGGTGCTCTGCGTGGATCACATGGCTTCAATGTGAGCAAGTCTGAAATAAAATGTAGCGGTTGCTTTATATTGAGGGCCAATGGACTAAAGAATAGGTTTGGAAAAAGAATGCTAGCTCAAACACGGTTATGAAGGAACCTGTGGGTACTGCCCTGCCCTGTTTGGGGGCAAGCAAGACTTTGTGGGAACCACATGGGGTCTGGGTTTTGCACCTTCATGGCGGTGGGTCTTGAATAAAACAGTTATTCCCCTTCAGCTTTAGTTTCATCATTTGTAAATAGGGATGCCAAAAGTGACCTTGGGAGGTAGGTTATGATGAGTATTAATTATATTAGTAAAGCAGTTACTGTTCAAAAAGCAGTTGCACATGGTAGGTGTTCAAAAGTATTTGGACCTGTTTTTCATTTTTTATTTGAAATAGTTTGGTTGCATTGTATCTTGGGTTCCTTTTCAATGTTTAAATTTATGAAAAATTATATTACATAGATTCAAGTTGATAAAAAAATCAAGTCCCAGGCACTTAAGAAGTGTATAATAAAGATGTATTTAATGGATGGATGTAAACATACCCACAATTCTTATTATTTCTTGGTTTTTCTCCAAATGAGAACTCTTTGAGAGACAACTTTGGCTCTATTTTTGTAAAGTTATTTTTCATATCCAATCAATTACCAAGTACTGATGATTTTTACCTCTTAAGTATTTAAGAAAAAAATTGAAGCCCTGGCCCAGCATGATTCAGTTGGTTGGACATCATCCTCTGCACTGAAAGGTTGCAGGTTTGATTCCTGGTCAGGGCACATGCCCGGGTTGTGGAGTCAATCCCCAGGAGGCAGCTGATGGATGTTTCGCTCTCACATCAATGTCTCTCTCTCTCTCTCTCTCCCTTTCCCTTCCTTTCTCTCTAAAAAAATTGAAAATATAACTCTCTTTATCAATCTATGTTCTGCTAGGTTAGTCTATCATCATCTCTTAGTTCTCTGCTTCCCATCTTGAACACCATCCCTGACATGATTGTCTTGAACCCCATGTTCCAAATTTTTTAAGGACAAATATTTTCTTTTATTTGTTTTTGTCTCACAGTCTAATATAGCTTCTGGCACAAAACAGATGCTCAATGACTGTTTATCTGATTGCATGATGAATGATCCAACTTTTGGGGAAGTAATTGACATAACATAGTTGTCTGTGTTGGAAAGTACCTTCTGAAGTGACATCATCTATGTTTCCTTGCATATGTCATCAATTTCGGTGACTTCAAAATCCATGCCATAGACCTGGATTTCTACAATATAGGCCTCTTGTTTCAGAGCTACATACTTGGTCTAGACACTTCCTGGTGCTGTTCTTGGGAGTGAAGTAGGGTGTAGTGTGGTCACCTCTGCTCCCAAGCCCTGGCTGTTCTTGTCCCATCTGTGCCTTTTATTCCATCAACCCACCTAGGCATGCCCTTGGACCCTTTTCCACTCAGGTGAGCCACTTTCCAAGCAGAAGTTACTGAGATTAATTAAGATTTAGTTGCCCGATTTAGTGCAGATTGGCTAAATTTTCCAGGGTCAAGTGGAATGCACTGAGACTTTACATGACCCCAGCTATCAGGAGTGAATTTTCATGGCCCTGAATTAAAGCCAGAATGCAGAGATAGAATTCAAATTAGGTGCTTAAATGATACCTTTTGGCATGACTAAATAATGCTGTAAAGAAGGTGGAAATTCTAGTAGAAGTGGAATAAGTGAAAGGTTGATGGTGGCTCATCATTTGACCGTGGCTCACTTCTCCCACATTCTGAACATACAGAATAGTTACCACTGGGATTGTTTACAGTTGATTTTACACTCTTCTCCCCAAACCCCCCAGCACACAATATCTACACACATTTTTCCTGTCATTACCAAAAGTCATAAATTCATGCAGTACAAGATTTTGACCTCTTTTTAAACAAACCCTCCATAGAGTCTTATACTAGACTCATGGATGTGAACTTGATCTTTAGGGACAGCCATGCTGTGAATGTGGGTTCTACTTAGAGGTGTGTCATTTTGAGTAAATCACTAAACTTCCCCCAGCTTCTGTTTCCTTGTCTAATCTCCACCTCAGCGGTAGGTGTGAGGTCTTGGTGAGATAGTACAGGTATACCCTTCATCGCAGGGTCTTGTATGCAATGGATGCCCCCAAGATATTAGCTTCTTCCATCTTCTTAGTGAGATGAGGGCATTCCATGTTCACTGCTTGAGCCTTGTCTTCATTTTGCCCCCACTGTTCTAAACTCCAGCCCTCCAGTAAAATGTCCCTTCCTATCTCTCTACAGCCCTTACCTCTTTCATAGCAGTTAGACTGTTCTATGCAGAATTGTTGTGGATTGCACCCGCATGTCCATGTCTGTGTCTGTCTATGTGTCTGTGCTTACCTCCCTTCTCTTCCCAGCCAGAATGCAAAGGTTGTATTTTACTTATTTCAGTGTTGTTCTAAAGACTTGGCAAAAACAAAACAAAACAAAAAAACAAAACCCAAAAAACAAAACACACAATAAAACCAATCCATTTCTTATGCAAAGTATGTGACAAAATGATATTTGATTGACTTTAAACTCCAAGGGTGGACCAGCGGGTGATGAGTTAACATTTCAACTACTGGATTTCTTTAAATAGAAAAACTACCTATTCTAAATAATTTTCACTTGATTAAATAAAGGACTATGTCAAACATGCACAGAAGTCTCTTCCTATTCATTTATTCTGTTTCTAGGAATTTTACTGTATAAACCCAGAGAATATTCTGTTTTCATTTAGGTATTCACTTGGTGACTCTGTGCCTATCACCTTCTGATTAAGGCAAATGGCACATCCCTGATATCCTCTGTCATTAATGTCTAACCCATTTATGCTTATTGTGTTTGGAAACAAATTACAATAAGCCATGAAGGAAACCACTAAGAGGGTCCATGATAACATGATGCTATAATGTATTTTAAATTAATAAGAAGTATTGCTGATATGGGACAGCACCATCACTGGGAGCTATGGAGAAAGATCCAGCCGCTTTCTTTCCCTTCAACTTGACACTTCTTGATCAGACCCAACATTGAAGGATCTCAGATCCAATATATTGGAGAAAGAATTTGGCACCCTCAGCTGAAATGGGCAGGAATGAGCATCTGAAATACCTGCCTGTAATTATTCAAGGTACAGCAGGAACAGGGCTTTCTGTTTGCAAGCCAAATGAAATTATTAAGGCTAACCTTCTCCCTCAGCACTTAATAGGTAATCAATTTTCACTACCAACAGTGCAGGGTGCAAAATCAAGGAGAGAATAACAATGCTGCTTCCTCAAACTGTGAAGGGCTTCGGGCTGTGCGGAATGATTTCACATATATTATGTCACTTAGTTTTCATAGTAACACAAAACTGGGCAGGACACTCAGGCATCATGCATGCCGTAAAATTTACTTAACAGACATCTGGGGGGCATGTACTCCATGCCAGCCTAGGTGGGAAGTCCAGGGGACAGAATGCTGAAGAAGGCAGGAAAGGTCTCACTATTTTCAGCAATGAAGAAGCAGGTATTCTCGGAGGTCATGTGAGTTCTTCAAGGTCACATGAGAACATACCACACTTTGAACCCAATGCAGTGGTCTGAACCATAAATTTGGGTGCATGGGAAATGGAGCTCACTCTCTACCATTCTTTGTGGATATCAAGCTCCTGCTTCCCTGAGCTCATGGAACACTTCACACAAGACATTTTGTCCACTCCCTCTATCTGATTAAGGTGACAAATGCTGAGGCATCTGGAAAGCAGTCTAGAAGGCCACTGACCCTGTCAGGTGTCAAGGAGAAATCACCTAAAACTCCAAGCTCAGCTCTCTCAGACAACTCAAGACTAGGGAAATGTTAGCACTAGTGAAGGATTTCAAAGCGGTTAATGGAACGGGAGCCCGGCCTCATGGTTTGAAATGGAAATAATAAAACGTGCATTGGTTTTTCCAGGCAGTTATTAACTGGGAGAGATGAGAAGTGCCAGCAACTCAGAGCAAAGGGGCGAAATGAAGTAAGCAAAGAGAAACTTCCTATGGGAAAAGTGCCTGGAAATCGTTCTCACGGGCCAACACTTCTGGTCTTTGGAATGGTTTCTTTGCGGAGGGAAGGAAGGTCAACTGTACAAGAGTTTTACTTAGAGAAGTTTATAATATGGTATGACGAACACATCCACAGATTGTACAGCCTGCAGGGGCTTTGGGATCATATTAATACTAATATCCTGATTGTAATGGCTCTCATTCTGTTCACTGTTTGGGGACACCTGAGCCCAAATCCACCCCCCTTTATTTCTATCCATAACAAGAATGTGAAGTTTCCATTCCTGTTGAGTTAGGTTGCAAACTATCTGGAAAGTCAACCTTGGCCAGTGGCGGAGTCTAACTTGTGTTGAGTCACTCACAACGGTTATGGTTGTACCTGGGTGGAGCCTGCATGGGCCAGTGGACAGGGTGGATGAGATGGGGAAGGTACTGTGGGGCCGAATGAGGCGTCTGTTTCGGTGACTTCCAAGGGGATAGTGCCTCCAGTTCTAGCCTATTCCCCAGGGCATCTTCATTCATTAGAAAAAGGGCTGGTGCACTTTCTCGCTTTCCCTCCCCGTCCCTCTCTCCAAGCACCAGCAGATGGCAGCAGAGCTCACTCTCTCCAGTGCTGCGGCTCCTCCAGTTCTATCTGTCAGGCAGGACACAAATGTTCACCAGCGAACACGGAGCAGAGTCCTTTGCAAAAACATATTGATTTCATTCAAGGAAGATGAATTCATACACTGTACAACTGTATTCATCAGTTCATTTGGGGGGGGAATGTGATCTAGGAGTTGAGCAAAAATAAAATTCCTAGTAGCAGGCATCATCTGTTATCTCTTCCATATGCGCAGACGGTAACGTTCACAAGGGGGTGAATTGCTACTGAATCTGACAGCTGCCTTTCCCAGTATCCTTGTTTAACCTGTAATCACTGTATGGAGCTTGTCCAGGGCTCCTCCTGAGGCTCCCCTTTATACCCCCCTCCCCGACCCCATGTAAACCACACAGTCCAAACCTCTGGCCTGGAAAGCTTGCAAGGGATCTGCCCAGATTTATCAGTTCATTCTTTTCATTTTGGCCCTCAGCCTTGCCTGATCCTGAAGCTAAAGAAACCCATTCTTTAGTTAGATTCTACCTAGAGACCAAAAGGGGTGCGTGCGCAGGTGCGCTGGGGATATGAGGATGTAATAACCTCCTCTTCTTTCAAATCCCTGGGTGGGAGGGGGGAAATCATCCTGGATAGATTTTTTTTTGTTTCTTCTTTTCTCTACTGTCACATCCCCATAAGGATTGTCCAGAAAGGTGTTCAGATTATGTAGAGCTGTTTTTTTAAAAATATAAAACCCTTATGACAAGATAATAGGACATGTAAATAGAACATGTCAAATATTATTTTTAAACTGGTTTCAGTTAAATTGCAACAGAACACCTGACTAAATTGACCTAAAAATGGGCAATTATGGGAAAGGAAGGCATCTGTAGGCTCTTTAAATTCAGCAGCTCAGAGATTTCTGGGCTCTGGCCAGCTTTTTTTCTACACTCTGTCTTTCCTCTCATGGTGATGAGCCATAATTCTAAAATTCACTAATTTACACTGTGATATCTAAGGAGATACCTAAAAGAGACATTTTCTCTCATGTCTTTCTATTTATCAGGAGGAGAGGATCTCTTCTAAAAGTCCTAGACTTCCAGCCAGGCCCCATTGACCAGAACTTGGTCATGTGACAACCCCTAAATCAATCACTGGTATATAGGGATGGGTTTCCATCAATTATAATTTTTACCCTGGGATTGGATCTACTTTCCTTGAGCATACTAGTACTGCTGTGAATATTTAAACAATATTGGATTTCTTTTGGCAAGAAGGGAATGGGACATCCTTGTTGCACAAACAGCATGATATGCTAGCACCACACAAAAGTGCATGGTCATAGTATTAGAGCTGTATTCAAGAGTCTTCCTAAAGGATAGTATGAAAGGGAAGTTCTCTCAGTGGGCAGGATTGAGCCAGGCTCATGGCTATTCACTTTGTCTGATGAAGAGGTGGCCAGTGGTTTACAACTATAGCAATTCCTGGGCTGTGGGTGATGGTTTGGCCAGTGGTCAAGGACTTGGAACAAACAAGGTTGGAACATTGGCAACAAGGAGGTCTGGGGAAAGGTATGTAGATGGACCCCTCAGAATGGACACAGAGCATGAATGTAATATTTGTGCCCATGTGAATGCCAGCCAAAGAACAGCTATTGAAGAAGAGGGTTCCAACAATCAGTTGGCTACACAACATGAATGCCCGACCTGCCAGCAACAGAGATTAAACCCAAGCTCTGGATATGGCTCCACTTCTAAGAACATTGTCACGAAAGGGCAGCAATTTACCCTCCCTGCACTGCTTCTGCCAGCATTTCCATGTGTGGGATTTTGAAATGCCTCATTTACCACAATGC
Source organism: Murina feae (assembly GCA_004026665.1). Classification (NCBI taxonomy): domain Eukaryota; kingdom Metazoa; phylum Chordata; class Mammalia; order Chiroptera; family Vespertilionidae; genus Murina; species Murina feae. The sequence goes on along the minus strand of PVJC01017434.1, from coordinate 2,510 downwards.
TATTCCACACAGCATCTCTTCTGACCAGGAACTCACTTTGGAATGAAAAAAGTACAGCCATGGGCTCATATCCATGGAAGTCATGGTCTCATACATACATTGTCACTCCAAAGAAGTTCACCTAATACAGCAATATAATGGCCAGTTGAATAATTCGTTATAACACTGATGAGTGAAAACACACTGCAAGACTGAGGTGTTGTCCTTCAGGATGCAGAATACACTCTGAACCATATGGAATATCTAATCTAATCTAATCTAATCTAATCTAATCTAATCTAATCTAATCTAATCTAATAAAAGAGTAATATGCAAATTAACCATCTCTCTGGGATGCCTAAGCCATGCCCACCAGTCAAGCTACACCCACCAGCCAATCAGAATGGCTGTATGCAAATTAACCCAGCAAAGATGGCAGCTGGCAGCCACAGAGCTAGAGTAAACAGCAAGCTTCCATTGCAACTGCCTGCCTAGGCTGGCTGGGCCTCTGCTCACAATAACAATGTTTCAATTATAGAAGCCACAGAGCTGAAACAAACAGGAGGCTTCCTTACCTGCCTAGGCTTCGGCTCAAAGCAACAGTGTTTCAATTATAGAAGATAAATCAACCCCAGAAACCTGATTCCAGCCAGCCTCGCTGGGACCTTGGGTTAATGGGAGCTGTGGGCAGCCTGAAAGCCTGAAAACGGCCCTCAGTCCCTCACCCAGGCTGCCCAAGCACCTCAGTAGGGACCCAAAACCTGAAGGGATTGTGAACATCCTGAAAACAGCCCTCAGCCCATCACCCAAACTTGCCACACCCCAATGAGTGAGGGTCCACAGTGGGGGGCTTGGCCAGCCTGCAAACAGCCATCAGCCCCTGACCCAGGCTGGCCAGGTATGCCAGCAGGTGGACATCCCCCAAGGGGTCCCAGACTGCAAGAGGGTGCAGGCTGGGCTGAGGGACCCCCTGAGTGCACAAGTTTTTGTGCACTTGGCCCCTAGTATACTATATAGTGTCCTTTCTTTTATAGGTGGAATATATGGATCTGGGAGCCAAAGGGAAGATGTGGTCATGGCTTCTGTCACTGTGGTCCAATAACAAACTTTTGCTTCTATTTTTGCAACTTGGGCTCTGCTGCTTGGGTGGTCTTGGTTGCCGAAAGAAGATCTCTTTCTCTAGATAGATAAACAAGAGTTCTACTGAATTGAGAACTGAGACTGCCACCTGGCCTTTGGGGCTATTTATGCTACCCTACCAGGCCAACAGGCAAAGAAGGATTACTACCCTGCACTTGTTGTGATGATGATTCTGATTACCAAGTGAAATTAGTGTTGCTGCTATCCAATGGAACACCTAGAGTAAACTGTAATGTGACTTATGGACTTTGGATGATTATGATATGTTAATTTAGGTTCCCTAATTGTTACAAATTCTCCACTCTGGTGGCAGTGTTGGTAATGGGGAAGCTCTGCATGTGTGGGGGTGAAGGTAGATGGGAAATCTTTGTATCTTTCTTAAAATTTTGCTGTAAACCTAAAACTGCTCTAAAAAGTAGTCTTTAATAGTTAATGGAAAACTATAGTAACCTAATACACAGACAGAGATTTCATGAATAAAGACTTGAATCACATTGACAGATAAAGCACCATAACTAGCTAAGGTGCTGACTGAGAGCAAAGGGAATAAGAAATGGACAGTGAGAGAAGTAAGTTACAAAACTCCGGACCAGGTGACCAATTGCAGAAACAAGAACTGTGGTACTTATACTATGTTCTTGGTTGTTTGATACTTCCTTGCTTTGATATATTTGTATTTATTAGTAATCACTAGGGGCCTGGTGCACGAAATTTGTGCACTGGGGGAAAGGGGGGTTCCTCAGCCCAGCATGCCCATCTCACATATTGGGAGCACTCAGGGGTATCTTACTGATGGCTTAGGCCTGCTCCCTGATCCTCTTGGGGAGAGGGCCTAAGCTGCAGTCTGGCCTCCCTTTGTGGGAGGTGACCAGGCTAATCAGGGGATGCCACCAGCCCCATCACGCCACTGCTGCAGTCACTACCAATCACCACAGCCACCAAAGTGTTTTCATCAACACGGACTCCAGTCCCTTCACCATAAAAAAATGACAACTTTCTTTAGGCATTTTCAAGATGAGTCATAGGATATGACCTTTCTTTCTTTTTTTTTTTATCCTCACCTGAGGATATGTTTCCATTGATTTTTAGAGAATGTGGAAGAGAAGGAAAAACAGAGAGAAACACCAAAGTGAGAAGAACATTTGATTGGTTGCCTCCTGCATGAACCCTGATCTGGGTCCCGGCCAGGGAGAAGCCTGCAACCTAGGTACATGCCCTTGGTCAGAATTGAACCCAGACCCTGCAGTCAGCAGGCTGAGGCATTATGCACTGAGCCAAACCAGCTAGGGCAGGATATGACATTTCTTAACCCTCCAGCAGTGGACCTTCATTTTTTTTTCTCCAGGAGTGAGGTGGAAAAACCCTAGATCACCTTTTTGGATTCTTATTAC
>PVJC01017433.1:0-32497 GCA_004026665.1 Murina feae | reverse complement strand
CAGGCCACTGACCCCCTGCTGCCTCTTTTCCGCTCCCCGATGCCCCTCCAAGGGCCTGGACAAGTGCCAAGCAGGCCGCCGACCCCCTGCCACCTCTTACCCGCTCCCCAATGCCCCACAAAGGGCCTGGGAAGCCCACCAAGCAGGCTGCCGACCCCCTGCCACCTCTTACCCGCTCCCCGATGCCCCGCAAAGGGCCTGGGAAGCACACCAAGCAGGCCGCCGACCCCCTGCCACCTTTTACCTGCTCCCCGATGCCCCGCAAAGGGCCTGGGAAGCCCACCAAGCAGGCCACTGACCCCCTGCCACCTCTTTCCCGCTCCCCGGTGCCCTCCAACCCTGCTGCCTGTTTCCCACTCACGGGTCCTGGGTCCTGCGCTGTCCCGCCCTGCAGCCGCTCTGTGCACTCAGGAGGTCCCTCAGCCCAGCCTGTGCCCTCTCTCAGTCTGGGACAACTCGGGAGATGTCCACCTGCTGGCGTGCCTAACCAGCCTGGGTGAGGGGCTTTAAGGCTGCCCACAGCTCCCATTGACCCAATGTCCCAGCAAGGCCGGCTGGACGCAGGTTCCTGGTGTTTATCTCCTACAATTGATACACTGTTGCTTTAAGGCCTGGGATTTATCTTCTATAATTGATACACTGTTCCTTTAAGCCGGCTAACGAACCCTCCTCTCTGCCTCACCTCGCAGCGTCTATAATGAAACAATTGTTTCTTTTACTGGTGAGGCCTGGGCTGTTCTTTCCTTCAGCTCCCGGAGATTCTATGATTGTTATATTGTTTCAAAGGTGTGTTTCGCTAGAGCCAGTTTAATCGGGGCTGAGCTGAGCGGGCGCAGCTTCACTTTCGCTCCTGCCGCAATGGAAACAGCCGTTTACTCAGGTCAGTGAGTGGCGGCCGCCATGTTGGCTGGGCTAATTTGCATATAGCCACTCTGATTGGCTGGTGGGCGTGGCTTACCCGTCTTGGAGAAACGGTTAATTTTACTATTTCGCTTTTATTAGTTTAGATATCACATTTTTTTCTGAGGAAAGTAAAGGGAGTACCATTAATGTTTATAAAGTATTACTGAAAACGCTATGCAATGTAGACTAGCATCAAAATACAGTACACAGGTGAGGACACGAGAGCTCTCATTCCTAAGCAATTGGGCTAAACTTTATTAACAGCCATATTTTGACTAAAGCATTCCAATAAAAAGTGCAAAATTATCTAAATTGTAAATTAAAAAACAAACTGTGCAACCCACAGAGAATGCCTTCTTTTTAGTATTTTTGTACAGTTATTTGGAGTCAAGTTCAAACAATTTTAACTAAATATCTTGATATCTTTCATGATGTGAGGCTCACAATTTTATTTCTCTGCTCCCTACTTTAGCTTAGCTGCACATCATCCCTTTCTTTGGAATGGTTCAATGTAAATGAAAAATAAATTATATTACATGCATTTTGCTTGTCAAACACTAAAAATATGTAAAATTCTATAACCCAAAGTAATCCGTGCTAACATTTTAGTGATTTATACCCTTTAAAAAAACAGTGAAGCGATTATTTTTATGCACTCTCGTAAAATGACCTTGTTTTCCCCTCAGTATGTTGTGTGATACGTATCTCCTTTCCATATCTACAATTTACTTTTACATAAAACATACAGCTACATCGTTTGTTATCATTACATAGAGTTCTATTACATGGGTGTAACAAGATGCTCAATCAATTCTCATTTTTAGATATAATGTTTGTTTCTAAATTTTGTAATCATGTGAAGAAAAGACATAATATCCTTGAAGCTAAATCTTTGCATTCATCCTCCATATTCTATGGACTAAACCCTTTGTGGGGTCTCAGTTTCCCTGCCAGGAACTGGATCTTCATGAATGCCAGGTATTAGATGGAGAAGATATGGGCAGTCGTGGGGCATATAAGAGAGTCTTCATTGTAGACCAAGTAGCCATTGCTACTAAGGAGCCATCAGACAAAATAGTTCTTCAAAGTAACCTTACAAAGTAGCCATACAAATCAGCCCTTGCTAATACAGTAGCAAACACAGGAGCCATAGCAAGCAGCAGCGCCCTACATAAAAGCAGCCCAACACATCCTCATACTAACTTAGACAAAAAAAGCTTCTTGTCAAGTAGTGACATCAATATTTGGGTTATAGAAAGGTCCCCCTGCACATTGTATATAGTACAATCACTGTGTTCATGCTCAGATTGGCCTTGAACTTCTGGCATGCTTTGATTAGGGTTCCTACACCCTGCAAGAGCTATTGCAGGAATAAAGAATGTGCAGGGACATAGAACGGCAGCTGTAGTTTGCTGAATGGCCTTCCAGAAAGATCGCAGGTGTCTTCACTCAAAATGGCTGCTCTGTGTGTAGAAGTCCGTGAAGCCTGAGTATTACTCTTTTTTCTTTATTTTTCATCATTGCATTTGAAAAATGTACTACTATATCTCATTTTAATTTGATATTCAAAATTTTACTACTGAGTTTAAACATATGTTTATTTGCCGTTTGTATTACTTGATATTTGCATTGCCTATTCAGACTTTTACTTTTTTTTTTTCTACTAGTATTGTCTATTTCTCACGGATTCAAAAATAATTGTAGCCCTGGACAGTGTGGCTCAGTTGGTTGGTGCATCATCCCGTACATTGAAAGGCATGAGTTAGATTCCCAGTCAGGGCACTAACCTAGATTGTGGGTTCAGTCCCTAGTTGGGGTGTGTAATGAGAGGCAATTATTGATGTTTCTATGTTTTTCTCTCACATCAGTGTTTCTCTTTCTCTCCCTTCCTCTCTGAAATCAATACACATATCTTTGGGTGAGGATTTTTATAAAAGAGGAAATAACCGTATATATTAAATAAACAAACACCGACACTGTATGAGTTCTACAATTTGAGTAGGTTTTAAAATCCTCTATCTTGGGGTTTTGAATGGAGAATGATAATCCAAGCTAATTGCTAATTTCTTAAATCTGTTTCACTGTAATGACCATTAGCAAAAATATGGTATTGAACGTGGCAGGAATTGTCTGAATCACCCTCTTAATGGTCTTCCTTTGATGGTGATGAACTAAATCAAACCTAAGCAGAGAACAAAACTGAGCCCATCCCAAACTACAATAGAAAGTTGAATCAATTATCTATACTTTTCAGTTACTAATAGGCCATTTTTTCTTTATTAGCCAAATATTTTAGATTAAATTAGGTTTGTCTCATGGACTTCCCCTCCCCCACCTCCACCCCCACTCCCGACTTGTCAGGTAATGTCTCTATTCTGAATTGCTTAGTAATGCTAGTGTGGACACAGCCAGAGTATTACACATCTGAGGACCCCAGCTTCAGATGAAACAAGTATCACAGAGCAATGTAATTTTGTCTTATAGGGACTCATATTCATCCAGGGTCGAATGTAAGGTCTTTCATGATGGAGGAAGGTGGAGGAGGGAGGGTGGTGGCTTCATTAGCTCTGCAGAAAAGCGCTGTCTGAGTCTGACCCCCATGCTCATGAATCATCCCACTACATCGTGATTCTCCACCAAGCTCAACCCTCAGCGCTTCGCCTTTGATTCAGCCGGTGCAGGGGGGTGGATATTCATATCTTTATAGACATGTCGCCTTCCCATTGCTAATTTTTTTCTTCATGGTGTTTGGTGTTAGGGTGAAGGGCGAAGGCCACATTTGAACATAAGTCAGGTTTCTTTATTTTATGTGGGGGAAAGCCAGGGGCATTTGCAGGACTTAAAACAGAAATCAAACCTTTAAAGGTCGAATGCCTGTGTCCTGCCACTCATATTTTTCTTCTAGCTTCTAACTTTCCTTAGGCTTGAAATATTCTGGAGCCTCTGGTTTCTTTGTTCTTTGGAGAGTTCATTTCTTATTCTTAAAACAACAACACTCTTGTGCTTTTTTTTGTTTTTAAAGGGCAACAAACAAAGTTTTGTTGATCATAGTTTCATAGTTTCAGAGGCTTGTTGCTTACAAGTCTGCAGAGCGGAACGGGGCCTGTTGTTTCAGAGACTGTCACACTGTACTCTAACTCTGTGGGATTCTCAGCGGACAGAGGTTCCTGGGCCCAGTGTTGAGCTGACTGTAAAATTAGGAGAAATATGTATTTCTTATCCCTGCACACTTATCAGTTTTTACTCCTCTCTTTTTCTTTCTATTCCCCATTTTAATCCTGCTAATTGAAGTCTCTCTTTTCCATTAATTCATGTTCTATTACTATATGCAATGAAAAGAATATGAGCACAAACAGTCAACTCCCCTGTGTTCCTTGAGTTTACAATCTAAAGAAATCTTTCTTGAATTTCTCTTGCTGCAAACGCTTGTGCCCCAATTAGAAATACTTTCTCTCCTTTCTATATTTCTGGTAAATGCTTTGAACCCTAAACCTTTTTCATAGTTATTTCTCTACTTTGTGAAAGCTTGGGTGTTGGTCAATTAACCAGTAACCTTCTTCCAACTTAGGTCTGAACCAATAGAAATAAAACAGTAAGGGGAATGGGATATGAAATGTCATATTTATTTGGATAATACTAAAAAATAGACAGTAGGTCCACTAGGGTTCCTAATACTGAACTCCAAAATTCGGCAGCTACTAACACAGTAAAAGGCAAACAGCATGAGAATGAACTTCTAGCAAACCCTAAAATTTAAAAGGGAGAGCACCTGGGTCCTAAGATATAAAGGCAACAAAGGGGTGGCTGTGCATGCCCAGTTTATTCCTTCATGCTGGACATGAGAAAAATGAGAACCCAGATGTGTGCTTCCTTCACATCTGGAGAGGGGTGAAGTGTTCCCAATTCAACATACTACCAGTGGATCCCTTTGGAATTTATTTTTTAATCCTGCAGAGTTGCTAGAATATAGTAGGTATCCACTAAATATTTATCAGACCAATTTATTAGGAGATAAACTCATATCAGGGATTCATTCCAAAACAAAGAAGAAACAAACATTCTTGGACTCAGTAAATACCAGGATTTACTACCTTGTAAAAAGTATATTCAATCTTCGGCATATTTTCATGATGTTTATAATGTCAAGATAAAACCTTCAAGCATTAGTTTCAACCATATCCTGTCTCCTGTACTTACTGAGCTAAAAGCATGAGTATACCAAGCTCTCAATGAATATGGTGGCAATGAAAATGTCAAAGCACTTATGAAGATTTGAGAAGATCTTCCCATGAGTAAAAGAGATTTTCAGAAATCTTAAAACTTTTTATAACATTATGAACTGAAATCTGGGATGAGGTAGAAGGGAAGAACTGTATGAAGATAAAGTCAGGAGAATTTGGCAACTTAGTGTAAGAGTCTGATGCTGTTTCAGCTGTACATTTAAAATATTCTTAATTAATCTACATTCCTATCCACCAAACATGTGATGTCAGTCTTCGTTGATAACAGAACATCTGCTGACTTGGTCAGGGATGCAGCCCTTCATTTAATGAGGGAAATGGCCTGATTTCCTAACAGCAAAGTTTGCCTTAGGGTTTACTGTTAATTAATTGTGTCTAAATATTAACTGACATCCATTCTAAGGTGTGAACAAAACTCCCCTCCAGAGCACATTCTCTGTGGAAAATTTAACATTTCCATTACGAAAGCCAAAAAGATGAAATGCTTTTGGAAATGTAGCTACTGACTGCAAGGGAAGCAGCAAATATCTCCAACCAATTGAGGAAGGAAAAGAGAAAGACTAAGAAATGGCTCCAGGGAAGGGGATGGTTGGAGAATTGATTCATGCCAGCTTTCAAAGAAATTGAATCAAAAGAAGGAAGGAGGAATGGCAGGTTTGCTGAGGAGTCTTCTTGTATTAATGCTGGAGAGTGCCAGTAGCCAGGGAGTTGTGATGGACAGGAAGAACTCTTACGAGAGCCTAACCTTGGAAATGCTTTTCTTCCACAGGGGAGAGGTTGATTGCAGAGTAACTGAAAGCTGAGTCTTGGGCCATAGAGAAAAATTATATCAAGTCTGTTTTCCTTCTATATCTAGAGAAATGACTTTGGTTGTGAGATCAAATGACAAAGTAATGGAAACCATTTGCCTTATGGTCAAGAACAAAATAACAGGTTCGATTTGATGCTGCAATTTCTTATCCCTCACGAGGAGTGATTTTGTCCTGAGAAAATAATATGACCAGACTCTTTTCTCCTTCTGGTCAACTCTGAAAACGGAGACCATCTGTGTAAACATACTTGAACTGTCTGCACTTAGAAATTCTTACCAGGAAGATCAGACTGCAAACCAAACATAACTTCACTCTTTGCTTCAGGATATTCTTGTGCACCAATTTATCCAGGTAAAGTTTATGCTGACCTGGGAAAATAGCTATCTGAGAATTAGGACATGAGGTTTCTTACCTGAACTAAGAGCTTACTCATCAGGACAAAAATCAGCTCATCAAAACTTGCCCTGTTGTGTGTCCACCATTACAAAATTAATATGTCACAGAAATATTCAGTCCTAACTAGTGACCTCTTGAAAGACCACTTAAATCACCTGAATCCAAAGGCCCAAATTTTATAAAAATCCTTCAATTTCTTTTCTCATTTGGGATACTATTAGGACTTGACTAAAGTAGTGTTTTCCTATGCTATGATATATATTAAGATAGTATTTTCACATGCTCCAATATATTTAATGAACTCAGCTTTGTTTGACCAACAAGATTTGGTGGTCCTTTGGGGGGAATAGAAGGCAAATAACTGAGGATCTAATATGCAGGTAGAAGCACCCACATGGATACTGAACACTTTCATAATGTTGTCCAGATTTTAGATTTTAATGTAGAGAAAATTTGACATCAGAGTTGTCAGTGATAGTGGGGAGAAAAGTGACTAGAGTGAGAAGACAAAGAAGGTGCAATACCCCAGATCCTCAAATCACATTGTTTCATTTAACATCATCTTATCTAATAAAAGCGTAATATTGAAATTGACCATTTCTTTGGGACACCTAAGCCATGCCCACCAGCCAATCAGAGCGGCTGTATGCAAATTAACCCAGCCAAGATGGAGGCTGGCACTCACAGAGTTGAGTAAACAGGCAGCTTCTGTTGCAGCAGGAGTAAAACTGTTTGCCAGCTGCCTAGGCTTCTCTCGGCTCCAAGCAACAACATATTTGCAACATTGTCTCAATTATAGAAACCTTGGAGGTGAAGCAAACAGCAGTCCTGCCTAGAGTCTACTAAGGCAACATTGTCTCAATTATAGAAGCCACAGAGCTGAAGCAGACAGGAGGCTCCATTACCTGCCTAGGCCTCGGCTTAAAGGAACAGTGTATCAATTATAGAAGATAAACAAACCCCAGGAACCTGCTTCCAGCCAGCCTTGCTGGGACATTGGGTCAATGGGAGCTGTGGGCAGCCTGAAAGCCAGAAAAGAGCCCTCAGTCCATCACCCAGGCTGGCCACACCCCAATGGGGGTGAGGGATCCCACTGGGGGACTTGGCCAGCCTGCAAACAGCCATCAGCCCCTCACCCAGACTGGCCAGGCATGCCAGCAGGTAGACATCCCCCAAGGGGTCCCAGACTGTGAGAGGGCACAGGCCGGGCTGAGGGACCTCCCGAGTGCACAAATTTTTGTGCATTGGGCCCCTAGTTATTTCAACATATGGAAAAAAGGCAGCTAAATGATATCAACTTTATTTGCATCCAGACAATAATACAGTTTGCTCGAAGTCCAAGAAGTTTTCACTTTGGAATGGGAAGCAGATGATATACAACTCTTAAAAATCATTTCACAATGGCCATATTGTATATGTCTAGTGAAGCACACTTTGGTTTTTGAGTAGATAAAATTACTCTAGCTGTGTAATGGTAGGCTCTATCACAGTATCTCAGATCAAATGGGTTGCATTTTTTTTTTTAGAACATTGTATGTGGTCATGTCAGGGCAGGGTTCATTTTCCCGAGAGGAAATTTGTTGGAGTAGAATGAATATTAGACGAAAATCTAGAGCAATGATTCTCTGAGTCTGCTCCCCATTCTAGCAGCATCAGCAGCACCAGAGAACTTGTCAATGTATAAATTCCCTGGTGCCATCCCAGACTTATGGAATGAGAGAGTGTTGGGGTGGAGCCAGCTGTTTGTGTTTTAATAAGCCCTCCAGGTGATTCTGATGCACAGAGAGGTTTGAGAGTGGTTGATATCTTAAACAGGCCAACCAACTTTGAGAATATTTGACTTAGAGGACTTGGTTCCTAATTTCATCCCTGCACTAATCAAATGTACAACTTAGGGTCTCAACTTTCACATCTATAAAATGAGGGGTTCATACAAAGTAATAGTTAATATCCCCTACAGGTCTAAACTCTGACAAGATGGCTGCTCTCAAACCCAACTGTAGAGGAAGTTTCCTCTAGTCTTGTGGCTGTTGAGTAGTAAATAATTGCTGGTTTACCTGCCAATCACCTGACTTGGCATTCAATGTGAGATTAATAAAAATAAAACAAAGTAACTTTATAACTTGATGCTTAAATTGTTCTTACAATCAGTGGCCTTATAGAGTGAGAGGCTTATCATAGCTCTTGATCCCACATTAGTACACCTGTTGTGCGAGGCTAGAGGGCCAATTCCTGGCTTCACCCTGCCAATCCAAAACATTCTGGAAGATATGATGACTGGGTACAAATGTTTCTCATGAGATACATATCTAATCCTATATAATAAAAGAGAAACATGCAAATTTGACCATTACCACCAGCCAATCAGAGCGGCTGTATGCAAATTAACCCAGCCACAAACCAAAGGCTTCTGTTGCAACTGCCTGCCTAGGCTGGCTGAGCCTCTGCTCACAGCCACGCCCACCAGCCAATCAGAGCATCTGTATGCAAATTAACCCAGCTAAGATGGAGGCTGGCAGGGCGGCTCTGCGCTGGGAGCCTCTACGGCCGGCCGGCATAGCTGTGCCAGGTGTGTCAGCTCAGTGGGAGGGGGGGTCTGGCCTGGGGCCTCCTCGGGGAGTCCAGGAGCAGCTGTCCTGGGTCCACTGCCTGGCTCCGCCCCCGGGAGCCTCCGAAGGGTATCCAGGAGCGCCTGTCCCGGGTTCACTGCCTGGATCCACCCCCTGGGGGCCTCCCCGGGACATGCAGGAGCATGGGGCCTCTGCAGGGTGTGTAGGAGCAGCCGTCCTGGGTCTGCTGCCTGGCTCTGCCCTGGGGGCCTCCTCAGGAGCATGCGGGAGCACCCGTCCAGGGTCCGCTACCTTCATCCACCCCCCCAGGGGCCTTCACAGGGCATGCGGGAGCATCTGCTGCACAGTGCGGAGAATCCGAAGCCAGTTCACTGCCCAGCTCCACCCCGGGTGTGTTTGCTCAGCAGCAGGGCCCCACCGAGGGATCCTGCACCAGCGTCTATCCCTGGCTTGCCACCCAACTCTGCGCTAGGTGTGTCCCCTCAGCGGTGTGGGCCCACCAGGCGTGTGCAATCGTGGGCCCTCCGGTGGGAAACATCCAGGCCTGCGCTTATCAGCCCTCCCATCCCCCAGTGCACGAACCCTGAAGGGGCTGTGGGCAGCCTGAAAATGGCTCTCAGCCCCTCACCCAGGCTGGCCAGGCATGCCAGCAGGTGGACATCTCCCCCAAGGTGTCCCAGACTGCAAGAGGGCACAGGCCGGGCTAAGGGACCCCCACCCCCCGAGTGCACAAATTTTTGTGCACCGGGCCCCTAGTTTTTCTATTAATTATCAGAGAAAAGAGGGTGGAAGTGTATAGAATAAGACAGGCACTTGGTATCTTGTATACTTACCATATTAGACATTAAAGTTTATAGTCTGCAGATGTGAATGCCTAAAATGGGTTCTAATGGTTAAATTCAAACTTTTGTATTAGCCCTAAAACAAATGCGGTTATACTTCTAGTCACTTAGTTACAAAATCTTGGAATCTTAAAATAATTTATCTTTTATCCCAATGTTCTTCTATTTCCCCATATTCTACTATTTCCCCATATTCTTCATAATGCAGCTCTTTACCTCAGAGTCCATATATGGATTTTTGTAACCTATAACTTGACAATAACAATTTTTCTTGATGGTATCTGCTATGTTCTCTCTAAACTTCAGCAAGACACATAAAATTGACTCAAAAAAAAAAAAAAAGACATTTCTTATAAGGTATTTTTTTTTTACCAAGTAAAATTTAGAGTTTAATAAATAAATGTCATTATGGTTTATTGAAGAGACAAAGAAATAGTTTATTCTTCCTCAAATGCTATGTAAGATGACTAATTCCAGAGGTCACTTTAGTGGAGATTTTAATCGACTCTCCCCATGCCGTGCTAATAACATATAGGAATATGTGTCTTCAGTGTCTCAGACGGTCAGTCTGGCACTTTATCCAAATGAAATATTATTTTCAGGAAAAAAAATTGAAAGCAAAAAATAAAACAAGACCGTGAAATGGGCCCGGCTGGCATGGCTCACTGGTTGAGCACTGACCTATGAACCAGGAGGTCACAGTTCAATTCCTGGTCAGGGCACATGCCCAGGTCGCAGGCTCACTCCCCATTGTGGGGTGTGCAGGAGGCAGCCAATCAATGATTCTCTCTCATCATTGATGTTTCTATCTCTCTAGCTCTCTCCCTTCAGCTCTGAAATCAATAAAAATATATTTTTAAAAAAGACTGTGGAATTGTGTTCCAATTTGTGTAAATGATCTAAATGGTCTAACCTCCTTTTGGTCATCTGGGTCTGGAATGGCTGCTTTAGCAAATTTCTTACTCTGTTACTTTGTTAAAAATATGGACAGTTGTATAACTTTGTCTAAATTCATGCATTATTGAGCTGATAAATCATAGTGGTTTTGAAAAAGCCAGTATACTCCAGCTGCCTCTCATGCAAATTAACTGCATGTGCTGAAACTCCTTATGGAAATTTTAATGGCTAAAAATACTTTGCATGATCAAAACCCAATGTTATTTTTGCTTTTCCCTTACAACAATTTCTCAGTTAGTAGACATTTTAAAGGTTTTCAATTTTGATAACTTCTGGATTTTATTTTATTTTAAAAGAAGGACCTACACACACACACACACAGAGAGAGAGAGAGAGAGAGAGAGAGCCAATTCTCACTATTTGCAGTATTTATGTTTTATGAAGTCATCATAAGCACAGAATTAGCAAATACTGAACCATTGCTCCTAGGAGAAACACAGGGTTAGATTCCTGCGAACATCTGGTTACATGTTTGTTAACTGAGCAATGCATTATGTTTTTGTTTAAAGACAGCACATTTAAGCATATATTACTGATTCATTAACATGGAATATGACCATCAGCACTGCAGTTCACGTTGAAGGAAGCTGATCTAATGCGCATATTTACTTCATAAGGCACATTCAGCACTGCTTTTTTGTTTTTGGAAACATTAACTGAAAAGCTATTCAGTCCTATGACTGAGGACCATTCTGAACAGTAAAATCTATAGCAAGAAGCGCAAAAGTGCAAAAAACATGGCAGTAAATACACAATAAACAGGATACTACTTTGTGGTATGAGAGCTAAAACAAGAAACTAGGCTGGGATTGTGTGAGCTGGAAGATTCAAAATTTTTGCCATTGTGCACGTGTTCGTAAATGGCCATGAAAGTGGCTGCAAGTATTGACTGATTTGGGGTCCCAAATAAATTTTAGCAAGCAGGCAAATTTGTAATTATGTTATATGCAAAAAATTATAATCAGCTGTGTAATAATTAGGGAAATAGAATGTGTTAAAAATTTAGAACCCAAAATAATACTATAAGTCTACAAGGATGAACTTAAAAATTTCAAAGTATCCCTTCTGAGAATTCATAGTCAATGAAATATAATTTATCTGCATGCATTGACTTTCTCATATATTTAGGTTTTAATAAATAAGGACTATTGTAATGCCATTTTATTTTTTTGAATTCTAATTTGTTTTAGATTTTTAATATCTGTTATGAGGCATAAGTAGCATTTGGTCAGGTACTTGCAATTGCATCATTAATACATCCTTCTTCCAGACTTTTGGATATGCCAAAGCATCTACTCCATGACTGTATTAGCAGAACATTCTAAAAAAATTTTTTTAAAAAGGAAAGAAAAAGAAAACTGCATGCAGAGTTATTTTTTAAAAAGTATATTTTATTGATTTTTTACAGATAGGAAGGGAGAGGAATAGAAAGCTAGAAACATCGATGAGAGAGAAACATCGATCAGCTGCCTCCTGAACACCCCCTAACAGATGTGCCCACAATCAAGGTACATGCCCTTGACCGGAATCGAACCCGAGACCTTTCAGTCAGCAGGCTGACGCTCTATCCACTGAGCCAGACCGGTTAGGGCTGCATGCAGAGTTATTGATAGAACATTTTATTCCTCAATCCAAAGTAGCTCTCTACAGGCTTTTTAAAAAAATTCTTTATTGTTGAAAGTATTACGTATGTCTCCTTTTTCCCCCGTTGATCTCTCCTCAACCACTCCTACCTCCCAGCACAGGCCCTCGCCCCCTACTCTCTGTGTCCATTGGTTATACATATATGCAAGCTCTCTATAGCCAAACTCCTACACATTGAATGAACTTTGGTACGGTCTTTTCAGACAATTGAACTCCTTGTAATTTATTAAACTTTACCCTAAACAAGTTTTTAGTCACTTTGATAAAGATTTCGATTTTGACTTGCAAGAGCAGATTTTATTAGAAGACTGAGAATATCATAAATTAATGATTCAGTTGCATTGCACTGAATATATATTTTTAATTATGACAAAATTATTTACATTGTTATACAGTGAATTACTTTGATGAAAAAAATAGTAACTTTATAGATAATTTGATGCATAAAAATATGGTGAATATTTGGAAACCTAAACCCAATAAACACAATAAATCTATAAGTATGTTCTTAAAAGTTTCCACATACCCTATTCTGAGAATTCCTGTTCAATGAAATTGAATTTGTCTTCAAATACAGTTTCTTCTCATATATCCTGACTGTATTTTGTTCCTATTTTTTCTTCTACATATATCCCTTATTATTTTGATTATCAACTCTGGTTATGTTTTCTTTCTTTATGGTTATGTTCTTGATAGATAACCCAATATTTCAATGACATTGAATAATCTCATTGAGATACAGTTTATGAGTTACCCATCATTTTTATGTTAATTGGATATCTTTATTTTATAAGTAGATTTACTTTTTATTCCTCTTTAATTCATTAACCAGTGCAACGTCCTATTAAAAACAAAGTCACTTCTTGTTTGCTTTGAGCTTCCTTTTTAAAAAACTCTAAATGCATCCTTTCAAAGACTAAAAACTGGAATTAGAATTTCTTTTATTCATAAGTGGGGTACCTTTAAATGCTTATTACTTATGATAATGGCTTTTCTTAATCAAAATTATCTCTTATTTTGAAGTTCTCCAGATTTCTATAGAAGACAAACCCTTTGTTCTCTAGATGATATTACTCT
Source organism: Murina feae (assembly GCA_004026665.1). Taxonomy (NCBI): domain Eukaryota; kingdom Metazoa; phylum Chordata; class Mammalia; order Chiroptera; family Vespertilionidae; genus Murina; species Murina feae. Next base: position 19,055 of record PVJC01017433.1, on the reverse strand, counting down.
AATTTATTGTGGTGAACATAAACAAACATGGCATTTATAATATTATTTTCATATCTTCAAATAAGAATAAGAATACAAACAAATCTAACCATAAGTGAACCATTTAGGTGCTGACTATCATATTTATTACATACATTTTTTTTCTCACTTGAAATTTACCAGGTAGACCAAGTGTTCAGATAGACTAAGAAGTTACCAATATTTCACATCAGGATATATTTCAAGCTTGAACATAGTTCTGTTGTTGTGGAAGACTGATTTTGTTTCTTCAGAAAAAGCTGGATTTTGATATAGATATACATTTTTTATTGGCATATGCTGTATGTAGACTGTAAACTGTTTAAGAATGTTCTCTGTGAATTTGAGAAGAGTGTTTTCTACATTCCACAGACCAGGCTATTAACAATGCATCACCGGTGGCGTCATGTTTATTAATAACTCGAGGGGAGGGACAGTGTAGATGAAACCAGTCGAGATGTAACTCCCTGTTCATACCATCTTGCTACTGCCACAGATCATAGGATGAAACTATTTGCACAAAGGATAGACCTTCTCCAGATTTAAAAAATAATCGATTTTGTCATATTTTGTTATATTTTCTATGTTTATGTGATAAACTTTCCCTATGCTTGCCTAGACCTAGATGTCAGCAGAAAAGCCAAGTAATGGTGTTTATGGATTAAATGAGTTCCTCCGGGAAAAAAGAACCACAGGAATTTATATTAATTAGGTCGCCACTAGGACACTTTATCTAAGCCACTTATTTCTCAAAAGAAGAAGCAGAGGTACATTTTAGCTGGAAATGAGAAAGGATGTGTACATCAATACCCAGAAATACTGGTCTATTCCCTTTCCGGTTGTCCTTTCAACCGAAACGGAATCTTTTATATTCACATAGAGGAGCTACCTAAGGAAAGGTGAGGCATCTCAGTGGCGGAACATCGATGTCTTCAGAGAGTTCACAGTTCTCCTGAGGTGGGAGGGAAGGAATAGTATGTCTGAAGAGATGAGCCAGGAAGTGATTCTCCAGGGATGCCTGACTCCACCAGCAGCAGATTAGCATTCTGGAGCAGAAGGCTGCTGTGTGGCTCCCACAGCAACAGTGCTCAGTGTTACACTTGGCTCTGAGGCTACGGCCAGTGAGAGAAACAGAAACAGAGAGAGAGAGAGAGAGAGAGAGAGAGAGAGAGAGAGAGAGAGAGAGAGAGAGAGAGAGAGAGAGAGAGAGAGAGAAATAATGACCCAGCTTTATAAAAACATTCATTTAGTTTCAGCAAAATGACATAGTTTTATTTACTTATTTTTAACCTATTTTTTTCATCCTGACTATTATACCCCTTAAGTTAATGGTAAAACCCTGGGTACAATTCAGTTTTCCCCGTGATTGACGATATTCATTTTTAGGATTTGAATTCGGAAAGACACAAAGAAACTTGCCCCCGGTCCTGTGAAATAAGATCATTTATCAGCTCTGCTTTATTTGCAAAAGAAGGTTCGGTTGCCCTTTATATTATTGTTAGAGCTCAAGACAATGTTTCTTTACTTATGAGCAGATGTTTGAAATCCTCCAGGAGGTTTCTATAAGACTATGGAAATGAACTTGGCATGGGCACTGGGCTCCCAGGTGGAGCGGTGCACATGAGCCTCCTTAGAAGTGTTAGATCAAGGCTAGTCAGGGAGAGCAACAGAGCCTCGCCACCAAAAGCCGGGCGCTTTGGTGAGTGACAGGTACAGCCTCCTTCTGAAGCATGAAAAGGAATGCTAAATCATCTCCCTGACAGAATAAATCTTCTGTTTGTTTGGTCTGGACCGGATGTGCTACAGGCTGATGTGGAAATGTCTGCTCATGCCAATTTCACTTTAAATCACAATTTGGCAGGCCAGCGAGTTTTGAAAGTTGCAGCCCATTTAGCACTTTAAACAAAATGTTTTCTAATGGTCTTTTCGGTTAATTTGCAAATCCACACCAGGGCCCAAATGGGGCTGCAAGGAGCTGTTCTCAGGAGATGCGGGTCACTTGATCAAAGAAATCTGTCTTTAGATGCAATGGGAAATATAACTTTATTTCCTATGCTCAGCTATCTTTATGTATAGAGAGAATCTCTCTGTGTGCCTAGCACTGTGCTGAGCGCAGTACCACAGATTTGTTTCTGATTGCTATTTCACAGGCAAGGTGATTTAATATGTAAAAAACAGAAGTAAAATGCCGATTACTGAGCTTCAATTGTTTTGAACAGTTCTCAAAATCTTGAGTTAGGAAAGACCCATCTCAACATCTGTTACATACTTTAAATATATGATACTTTCTAAGAGTCATCAGAGATACAGCCACTAAAGAAATCTATGCAGAATGTAGAATTTTAGGAATATGAGTCTTCTTCAGGAGGAAAAATTCTTTCTTAATTACTTGAAAATACAATTGTCTTATCTTCATTTTTCTTCAAAAAGTGATCTTAGCTTTGTAGAAAATTTCATCAGTACCTCTGAGATTAGGAATCTTGCTATTTAATTAATTTCTGTATCCCAAGTGCCTAAAAGGAGCCTAGTCCATAGTAGCTGCTCAATAAAATGTTGTTTACTAAATTAATTCAGATATCTCAATGTACTTTTATCATTAAATTTGTGATTAGAGGAAGAGTCTGTTATGAAAAATCCAGAAAGATTCATTTTTTTTGTGTGTGTGTGGATTTAGATGTAAAAGTTAAACTCTTACTTATAGTTCGTAAAACCTCTCCAAAAATTTCCCTTCAATAATAGGAAATGAATGCAAGGTGTGTCAGTGGGGCCTGGAGCAATGAATCTATTGTTCTATTGTAAAATTTAAAATTGAACTCAGTCTTATGAAGAAATATATTAAGAAGTTTTCATTTGTTTTTATAAAACTCCACCACCTCTATGAAGAGAACTCATGGAATACTAATGAATGCAGTAAACAAAATACTTTGTTATAACACCACTATTTATCTAGATATGAAGACATCTTCACCTTTCAGAAGAACACACAGGAAAGGATTTTTACTTTCAGTTTTGGTTTTAATATTCATTCCATTTAAATATCTTTCTAAGAAAGACCAAAAACCCAGAGACCATACCTGGTAAGAAAATAATTTATATTGAAATACAAAAACAGTAACCTCTTCTGGGTTAAAAAAGAAAAACAACAAAACATAAACTAAGTCAAAATACAAATTGCAAAGTAGAAAAAAGTTACATCATATTTGAGAAGTAAGGGCCAGTTTCTTTAACATATAAAACCCCCTATATCAATAAAAACATATGTACAGTGTATGTAAAGCTAAAGTGCTCTAGTTTATATTTAATGAGAGGAAGGTTAATTAAAGTTTTGTCAAAAATGTATTTATTCGCTTGACATACTAACTCAGACCAAAATCAGTTTGATAATACACTGAGTATAAAAGTGAAGAAGTAGATGTTCTCCCACATTTTTGCTGTATCGTGTCTCAAGGACAATTTTGAAATAAATCTTAAAATTAAAATCACATGCCCTTTGAGCTAACAATTTCATATCTAGGAAGTTGTCTAATAGATATGGCTGCCCCTGTGTGTGAACATACGTGTCCAAGACTAATCAAGAAAAGTTTATGTAATATTGTTTGTGGTAGCCAAATACTAGACTAACAGAATGGCCCATCCCTTGGAGAAGACTAGTTGAATATATTCTGAAACACCCATATATGGGATGCTATGAAGCCATTAAGAAATGAAGCTCTTGCGTAAGTCCTAAAATGAACTAGTTAATTTTAAAATAAAATGAATCAATAAATATCACTTACAATTAAATGCCTTTCCTTATTCTTTATTAGCTCTGTGTATTTAAAATATACCTTTAAATACAGTATTCAGAAATATTTGAGAGTATCTGTGTGTGTTTGTGTGATGTTAATGTATATCATGGTGAAGTTAGTGATGGCTAATTAAACTTTGCTTAACTGTCTCACAAAGCCATTTGTTATCTAGTTTTGAGTTTTAGTCACCTTTACAGCAGTGGAACTCATTCAGAGGTTTTCACCAGTATGGGGTTTCATCGTAGACCATAAGGAGACAATGTGTAAAAGTTTCCCCATGTGTGGAACTTTGGGGACCATTAAAGTGCTATTTTACAAAATGACTGTTTTTATGCAATAAATGTTGCCCTGGGAACTTGAAAAAGTTTATTATCCTTCAAAAAAAAAAAAGAATATTTCATTTTGTAGTCACTGTAGGAATGAACCTCATACTGAATGAGTTTAATGGGCTCACACTGAGATTAAATGGTGGTAGCTGCTGCCTCAATGCCTGGTATCTGCCACATTGGAGGTGCAGTTCTCACGTGACTCCCCACAACAGTGCACCCCACTCACTGTGTGGGCGCTATGATCACTGGCTGAAGAACAGGAAATGCGGCAAAGCTGAGGCACCACTGAATGCCTTAATGACTGTGTTGCTAATGTAAAATATTTTCAATCACATAAACACTATTATTGAAAATGAACTGCAGATGGAAGAAAATTTAAACCTGAAGGACTCCCTCCCACCCCTCTCCAATGCCAGAGACCAATTCCAGCATGTCATAATAATTTCAAGAGTTTCATCAAAAGGTTGATGAGACTTGGGGACTCAACAGGGTTGAGTCACACATGTAGTCATCTGTTGGGAATGGCTAAAGGCATTTCCCCAAACCTGAAAAGGGATTATTGCTTGCTGCCAGACAGCTAAAGGGCGTCTTTATCTACATGTTATTGCCTCCTACACACCAAACACCTGAACAGCCACAGGCTAATTCTCCCATTCTGACAATGGACTCTGTACCAAACCCTGACCCTTTGAAGTGTATACCTCTGCCTCTCCTCAGGACAAGTTGCGTTAATAAAAAGCACTGGGGTCCTTATTGGAGCCCCTTACACATCCAGCGCGGTTCAGGGTTCCTGTTCAGGGTTCGAGTTCTGAAGGAGGCTGCACACAAAATGAAGAGAGAGAGACTAGAAGAGAATCAATTTGGAAACTAGGGGACCAGGCATGGCATCTTTCCTCTACCAGGGTAGATTGCCCACTGATGCCTGGGTCTCACCAGCCTTTTATTGAGTCTCTGAGAAAACAGCCATATCCTTAGGCAGAAAATTCAGACAATAAACAGGCAGCAAGAATTTACATGTAAGTAACAAGTGGGGGTTTGCTTTAACTAACAATGTTTCAACTTAATGGGTGCATAGCTCTGTCCTTTCAGAGCAACCAAGGTAGGTTAAAAACAATCAGTTTCCAGCAGGTCATAGTGAGGAGGAGAACCTAAGGCCTTAGACTTAAGATCTTAGAATTAGCTCCTTTAGCTAAGCTCCTCTGACCCCCAGTGCCTTTCAAAATTATCTGGTCTCTGAACTCTTTACTAGTCTCTGGATTCCTATGTCATCTTCGCACAGGCCCTTCTCCAGGTTCCTGAACCCTTCTTGATGCTGGGACAAGAACCCCGGCTCCTCAGTTATGCAATGAACAATCTAGAGCTGTCTACAAATGCTGAGCAAATGTGCACGTTGCTTGTAGCATTTTCAATACGCAGCTACCCGGGTCTGCATTCAGACCTAGTGACTCAATATATTCCTGGGGTTGGAGTCCTAGTGAGTGTATTGTGGAGAGTTCCACGGTGCTTCTGATGAGCTGCTACAGATTGAGACCCTGCGAAGTTTTATTAAGTGCTTATTATTTGATCAGAAATATGGGTCTGTCATTTTGGTATTTAGAACTCTAGCCTAGTTACTGGGAACCACGCACCTTTGTCCTTACTCAGTGTCCTGCATGTCCCCACGTGTTAGCCTTAGATTTGGAGCAGTCTTGCGTTCACGGCAGTTTTATAACCAAGCTTTGTTTCTTAGAGCTGATTATACTGCACTTGGTTACTGAAACCCTATTTACTCCAAAGGGAAGATAAACTGTGTCAACTGTTAGAAAGTCATTTAAATATACCTCAAGGAATAGTTCCGTCCTCCTGGAAAAACCCTGACACCTGTTGTCTTTTACAGCAATCCCAAGTCTACCTCATACATTTTCTTTATTTTTCGCTCTCTCTTGTTCTTGGGAGATGATTTCCATGAAAATGAGATCTTTATTTCTTGAGAGTTCATCTGTTCTTGCTGCTCAGAGCGGGAAAGATGCTTAAAATTTAAGCTCCACGCGTTGAATTAGAATGCTTCTCGGCATTTTCCACAAGGATCAGAGCTTTTTGTGGTCTACCAGGAGTGAAGCCTGCTGCCTGCCAGCTGCTGTTGGGATGGAAGTTTGCTAGGGCTGTTTCCTCGTGGACAGGTTGCTCTCAAGAGCAGCCATTCCAGCGCCTGTGACTGCAATGAGGGAGAGGGTTGCATTCCCTTTCGTCTCTGGCCTGAAACTTTACCCCATTCTGTAATCTGGTGATACCTGGGTCTGACAACTGCTTTACCGCAGAGCATTGAGTTCCAGATGACAGTATAACACTTTATAAGCTGCAACTTCTTTTCATAATTCTTGTTTTATGTGTCACTGTCTTTCCCCTTTATTTTACACCTCTTTCTACTACAAAATAGATATGATTGCAAGTAAATGTAACAGAACTTTTGTAATTAGGCACTGCTCTAAGCTGGCCTTTACAGATGGATTGTTTTCTCTATTAACTGTTTTCTTCTTGGATTAGTATGCTAATGGCTGAAAAAGCTATGTACTATTTGCTTCATCTTAGAACGAGATAGGAGGAAGGAAAAAAGAGCATGCGTATGTAATATATGATTCATTTCCTTTGAATTTGAATGGAATTGGTGATATGTAGATTACATTTGTTAACAACGGCTCATGAAATTCTAAAAACTCTGTAGAGAAAATTGTAAGTTAGCAGAATTTTGAGTACCAGAGGAGTTGGGCCATAGAGCAAAAAAAATTAAAAAGAAAAAAAAGTCGTATATTTAACATCCCCCAAATAGTCCTTTTCTTAACCTATGTGAAGTTATAATAAAGTATTATCAGAAATTGAAATCATGCATTCAGGTTGCTTTAGGAATTTTCTCTAACTAGTTACATAACATAAACAATAGTTACAGCGAGGGGAAAAAATTCATTCCTTCAATTCATATAGCTAAGGTCCTGAGACAATTGGAAAGAGGCTTGTAAAAAAGCACCTGTTATTTGCAACCCTCCTGAATCTCCTTGCAACATTTATTCCTTACCTCTAGCTGGCACTGATACATACCCAAAAGCCATCCTTCTCTGACTCCTCCTGTCGGCAAAATACAACTAGGAGAGAAGATGAAATACCAGTTATTTACTTTTCTGATTTCTTTCCAACTAAGGGAGACCATGTGAACTAGAACGGGTCAGGGACACATGAAGGGAATTATGCTGGGGCTTCTGGAAAAATATTTCTTCTGGATAAACGGAGAAAGGTAAGGTGGACAAATGGGAGCTCCTGCCTTCCCTTTTTGATTTTGTACCTGCTCTGAGTGAAGATATAACACTTGGAACTGCTGTATCCATTCTATAGCAATGAAGAGATAGCACCAACTACTTGAGGACGGCAGAGCAGAAGGACAGGGAGATCCTGGTGTTGGATGACATCATGGATCTACAAAATCCACCCTGGAACTGTCTACCTCAATATTTTTGTTATGTGAAGTAGTTATGAATGCCAACTACCTGAGTGATTTTCAGTTAGGAATTCTATGCCTTTCAATCAAAAGTATCTTAACTGATAACTTGGCAAATGCTACAAGAATTATAATGGAGGTTTATCTGAGAAGACTCACGATTTGGAAATCCTCTAGTTTAATTTATTAGTAATAAAACTAGAGAATCGAAGAAGGAAAACTCAGTTGATAAGTGACAATTCTGCAACCAAGGGCAACAACTGAAAAATAAGGAAGAAATTTATAACAATCAAATTAAAATAAGAAAAAATATTACATCAAGTGGCTGTTTGCCACTGTGTAAATAAATACTTATAGTCACCAAAGCTGAATCTCACAATATTAAAGATGAATGGGAGCTGGCAAGTGAATCCCTTAAAGGAAAATCTGAATTGAGGCTTTTGTACCCCACTAGAAAACTATTTCGGTCTCCAATAATTTTTTTTCCAGCATTTCCGAATGAAAGAAGAAAATCAGGTAAAGACAAGGGAAACTTCATATATTACATTGGTGTGCAATGCAATTCAGTTTGGAAATGTTTCAAAACGTTAAGTTTTTTTAATCAGAACAAGTTTATAGTACATTCAATTTCCAATTAAAAATGTGTCTTATCAAAGGCATGATGCTTTTAACATGAATAAAGCAATCAGGAAAAGCAATTCACCAAAACTGAACTAAGAACCTACATAACAATACTTGTATGAAACCGCAAATAAATCCGTGGATACTGATAAAATTATATGTGGATCTGTCAATAGACAAGTAGAACTTGATCCTAGACAGAGTAATTCAGTTAATCCAGAAGAAACAAAATACCTACACAAACTGAATGAAATATAAGGCTGACAGGCAAGACAAGGGACATTAATTAGGATATAGCTATAAGGGAAATACAAATATACAGTGGCTTAAACTATTCAGGAGTGAATTTCTCTCTCACGTAACAGAATAGAGTTAGATAGTCTAAGCCCAGTAGAGTCTTTGTCATCCTCAAAATATGGCTTCCATCCCTGGAACCAATTCTTGCAAAGGGAAGATAGAGAGGACAAAGGAAGTTTATTCCTTTAAGGACACAGCCTGGAAATGACAAATATCAGTTTTGTTCATATCTCTCCAACAGAACTAAAATCGCACAGCTACACCTTTTTGCAAGGGGTGCTGGGATATGTACCATGGTCAGCTCTGATTCAGGAGGAGCCACAGTGTTAGAGGGCACAGTGAGACTATAGAGCCTTAGCTTTTAATCCTGATGCTTACCTCTTCTTTGGGGAAATCTTCCTGATTACATCTGTGGTTTTGGAAGTGGCTTTAGTTAATTATACTTCAATGATCTGGCACCAATGTGGACCCTGATACCAGAATGGAACATTTTCATCTTTCTTAAGTAATTAAAAAATTACTGTAATAGTCCAAAAATGATTCTTACACATGGTTTAAAAAAAATCATAGAGTACTGATGGACCCATAAGGAAAAGAACATCTCCTGCCCCACAGTGCCATTTGAAAAAGAGGACACCTTTTAAATATTTTTAGCTATATATTCTGACTTCTATATCTATAGCTATAGCTATATCTCAAGCACTATTATGTCTATACTAGAGGCTCGGTGCATGAAAATTCATGCACTGGAGAGGTGGTCCCTCAGCCCAGCCCGCCCCCTCTCATAGTCTGGGAGCCCTCAGGGGTGAGAACTGACCTGGTGATCAGGGGAAGGCGACACCCCCATCACACCTCTGCTGCTGCCACTGCCAGCCCTGGTTACTGAGCCTCGAGCGGCCCTGAGTGGCTGGGCAGCTGCCATCCAAGGCTTGCCTGCACCTCGGGCTGGTCCTGGATGGCTGGGGGGTTGATGGGACTGGGGGACTTCAGAGGCAGGTGCACGGCAAGGCCTGGTGGGGCTGAGGGGACTGGGGTCCACCATCTTGTGGCTGTGGGCACCACCATCTTTGAGGGCATGGCAGTCAATTAGCATATTCCCTCCTTATTGGCTGTGGGCGCTGCCATCTTTGCGATGGCATGAGGGTCAATTAGCATATTCCTTCTTTATTAGATAGGACTAGAGGCCTGGCATTTCATATATAGTTAATTACAGGCAGTATTCCTTGATTATCTACTTTGAAGGTGAAGATATTAGCGCTTATGACATTTGTTTCAGCTTTCATCTTCCATTCCAACCCAAATTTTTGTCCTCCCTAGTCTTATATGTCAAGGTTGATTACATTGTAATTGTTAACCATAATTAACACATTTTTTTGTGGGAAAGGAGTAAAATCGGATCCACCAGGGAGACTGTTAATAACACATATTTTGCAAAGTAAATAAATAGAGACCTCTTTTTAAACTAAAACACTGAAAGTTTCATAGAAAAATATCAAATAGATCAAAAGATATGAATATTTTATGGAAAGTCTAATTTGGGCGAGAAAATGTCAAAAAAGGCCCGTGTTACGATGCAATTTGGCGGGAAAATGCCCTGTTACAAAGTGTTAAGAATCTATAATATGTTATATATTGTTTCTAGAAATCAGAAGATCAACAAATATTATTTACGTTATTATGACTAGTACAGAGGAAATAGGTTACCAGCTGTTTGTATGCTAGCCTTTCTACTCTACTGTGGTAGAGAAGGAAAAATTAGGGGATTAAAGAGAAGTAACCCATTTTGATGAAAAACTTGAAATTTATAGATGGAAAACTTGAAATTTTGATTTAAAACTTGAAAATCTTAGGAACTTAAAATTTTTGATGGAAAACTTGAAATTTCCTGTTGGAAAATGTCAGTGTCAGCTATGTCATAATCCTATATAATAAAGAGGGAATACGCAAATTGACTGTCACTCCGGTCAATTTGTACCCACAGCTGAGGCTAAGTTTCCTTAAGGAGCCTTAAGGAGCAATCAGCAGGGACCTGAGGCTTCGCACCCACCCATCTCCTGCATGGGGCTTGACAGAGGACTTCAGTTAGTATGAAAGTTTGATATTAGTATGACTTCTGTTCCTTAAGAGTTTGATTTGACAATCTAATGATGTTTATTCTCATCTATTTTTTATTGATCATTGCTAAAGCAAAAAGTGTTCTGTGAATAAATTTTCTTTTTCATTGAGCCTTTTTCCCTTAAAGTTTCCATTTGCCTGCTTTTGAAATATATTATTATATTATATTTTTAAAATATCATATTTTCATCTTACCTCATTTTGAAAGGAGTTTTTAGGGGTAAAATAGGCAGGGTTAGGGAGTTTTAGGAATTAGAAGGTTCATGGTGGAGAACTGCAAGCCTGGGGGTTGAGGAGCTACCCAAAAGGCTTATATTCACAGAATAAGGGGAGAAGAAGACCCTCATTCACAGAAGATAAGGAGAAAGCCACAGGGAGTAGAAAAACAAAAGGGAGAAAGAGGGAAGCAGATTTTCACAGGGAATAAACAATTCTACCACAAGAGGGGGAGAAAAAGAGGAGAACCCCACATGGGGTTTGAGTCTTGAAGCTGCTATAGTGACCAATCAGAGGGGTTATCAGCACACAAAGAACCACAACCATTATAATCCTTAGAAAGAGGTTTATAAACTTTAGAAAAAGGTTTGTAAACTTTAAAAAGAGATTTATACTGGGTCTCTCTCCTTTCCCACATGGGAATCTGTGCTTATTTCTCAATAAATTTCCACTTTTTCCTATACCACCTGGACAAGGCCCTGGGAAGGAAGCCACCTTTGCATCCTTCTCAGAGGAAAACCACACATTTCAGTGTAATTTCTGCATTTCCATTTCTTCAAAGTATGCTTTCTGAAGAAATGTTGAGTGAAAAATACATTTTCTGGGCCCTTTTATATCTAAAACTCTGTATTGATTTCTCATATTTGATTGATGAGTTGTCTTCTATAGAATTCAAATAATTAAAACTCTTTTTAGAATTATGAAGACATTATCACATAGTTTTTAAATTTGATATTAAGTCTAAGGCCAATTTCTGGTTTGCTTTGTTAATAGTATGCAGCACATCCCCTTAAAACATTTCACAAATGATTTTATTGGGGAAAAAAAAGATAAAACTTGATTTCCATGAGCTTTTTTTTGTTTTTTTGTTTTTTTGTTTTTTTTTAAATATATTTTATTGATTTTTTTACAGAGAGGAAGGGAGAGGGATAGAGAGTTAGAAATATCAATGAGAGAGAAACATCTATCAGCTGCCTCCTGCACTTCCTACTGAAGATGTGCCCACAACCAAGGTACATGCCCTTGACCGGAATGGAACCTGGGATCTTTCAGTCCATAAGCCGACGCTCTATCTACTGAGCCAAACTGGTTAGGGCCATGAGCTCTTTTTGAAGTTGGCTTAGATTTTCCTGGGAGTCATCAGAAACTAAGCAAGTCACTTCACCTCTTAGTTCTTCAATTTTCTTACCTAAATTTGGGGATTGGAAAAATCTCTAAGTTTCTTTCAATTTTTATAAATGACTAGAGGCCTGGTGCACGAAATTCGTGCAAGGAGTGGGAATGGGGGGTGGGGGTGGTGTCCCTCAGCCCAACCTGCATCCTTTCCAATCTGGGACATCCCTTTCACAATCCAGGACTGCTGGCTCCCGACCTCTCGCCTGCCGATTGCCCCTAACCACTCCCCTGCCAGCCTGATTATGCCCAACTGCTCCTGTGCCGGCCTGATTGCCCCTAACTGCCCTCCCTCTGCCAGATGGTCCCCCCACAACTGTCTTCCTCTGCAGGCCTGGTTCCCCCACAACTTCCCTCCCCTGCAGGCCTGGGTCCCCCCAACTGCCCTCCCCTGCAGGCCTGGGTCCCCCCCAACTGCCCTCCCCTGCAGGCCTGGGTCCCCCCAACTGCCCTCCCCTGCAGGCCTGGGTCCCCCCAACTGCCCTCCCTTGCTGGCCATCTTGTGGCGGCCACCTTTGACCACATGGGGGAAGCCATCTTGTGATGGTCAATTTGCATATTACTCTTTTGTTAGATAGGATGATGGTAATGTGTACTATTTTTTCCCCCAAAGCTGTTATATCTATTTTTTATGATTCTAATTTACCTTCACAGATACCAAAATAGTAGGTAGGACTATTTCTGTTATTCTCATTTATTCTGAAGAAACTGAAGCACAAATGCATTAATTAACCAGCTAAAAGTAAAAACAGCTTTGTTTTATTTAAAATATTATTTAAAAAGTTATTTAAAACACAATTTGGTTTAAAATGATCCATGTTAATACTTTGTCAAAAGTATTCTCTTAAAAACATAGTCCTCTAAGAACTTTTCTCTCATGCCATAAAATCATGCCCTCTATCCACTGAGGAGGTCTTAAAAATTGTAAGCCACTAGTGGATTTATGAGGATAAAATATGTGACCAAAATACTCCCCCTCCCCAACACACACACACATATACTACCAACAAAGATCATGGCTTAATGTAAAATAAATCAGAGGATTTTAATTGGATTTTACTCAGCAATGCAGAAAAAGGAAGAATCAATAATTTATATTTTTTGACATATAATAGTAGGCTTTAAAATTATAGTAATTCAGATGATTTCATGTCATACAACATTTGAAGAGATATTTGAATTTATCTGTCTTAGGTATGTTTGTACATAACTATAGAAGACTAGTTACTTGGTGTAAAGCAAAGAAAAAGGGCATGAAAGAACAAAGTTTTTGTTTTTTAAATGAGGTGACATTTAATTAGATTCCAAGGTGTACTAGGAGCTGAAAAAAAGCAGAGTTAGATTAAATCTCTGCGTGTGGGCTTAAAGGCAGAAGTAAATAAGCCTGTAGAGAGGCATAATTCTCTTTCCTTTAATAATGTATTTCCCCCTGATTTATGGTAATTCATGTGTGTAACAGAAAATCTGAGAATACAGAAAGATAAAAAGAAGAAAAAACAATATATCACCCAGTGATCAGTATAGTTAATATATGGCATGTTTACTTTTTTGGAGGGTCAAAATTCACTTTTATTAATAGAAAATAAAACACTTATTCCAGTTTTAAAGTTGTCTTACTGAAACTTGCTAATAAGAATGAATTTAAATTAACTACTTAATAACCTTGTTTTGACCGGAAACAAATGACAATGAAATTGTGGCTTAAAAAAAGTATTCTTTTTTTAAGAGAAGTGAAACAGTCATCACAAAAAGAATCAATGTGGCCTTGGGCCATATGGCTTATTTGGTTGAGCATCGTCCCCTGCACAGAAAGGTCACGGGCTCCATTCCTGGCCAGAGCACATACTCAGGTTGTGGGCCCAGTCTTGGTCTGTACATTCAGCATGGTAATTTGGACCATGCACACTCAGGCTCAGGAAGAACCTGCTTCTAAGCACTGAGGTATGAAGAGTTGGGCTGTTTTTGTTTGTTTGTTTGTTTGTTTTACTGTTAGAATTGATCTTTCCAGCTAATAGTAAATCTTTGGCTCAGTTACTATTAGTTCTTAATGTCCTGTTATTTTGGGAAATTTGTCAATAGTTCGGATTTAATTCAATTTATTCAGTAATTAAACATGTTTAAAAAGGGTCGCTACTCTACCACGGTCAGTGTCTGCTGGTTGAGCATCCTTATATGTAAGAATGTGTAGGCAGCCCTAACCGGTTTGGCTCAGTGGATAGAGCATCGGCCTGCGGACTGAAAGGTCCTAGGTTTGATTCTGGTCAAGGGCATTCACCTTGGTTGCAGGCACATTCCCAGTGGGGGGTGTGCAAGAGGCAGCTGATCGATGTTTCTCTCTCATCGATGTTTCTAACTCTCTATCCCTCTCCCTTCCTCTCTGTAAAAAAAAAAAAAAAAAAAAAAAAAAAAAAAAAAAAAAAAAAAAAAAAAAAAAAAAATCAATAAAAAAAAAATCAATAAAATATATTTAAAAAAAAGAATGTGTAAGTAAATCACAGTCTTCTAGCATCCATAGAATACTTCATTATTTAAAGCCAAATCTATTTTAACAAAAACTCTATAGCTGATTAAACTAAATCCAAAGTTACGACAAGGGAGAATCACTTTTACTTAAAGCTGTGTCACTTGAAGAACTTAAAGAAACGTGTGCCCTTAAAGCCGTTCAAGGAGAGCTTAAGGAGGCGCTGGCTCCTCATTCCTGACTACATGATTCCAATGAGGATGACCAGAAATTAACATTTCTAAATATTTCAGAAAAGTCCATAGAAATGTTAAAAAGTATTTTTATGCAAAAAAATGTCTCTCTGCATCAGGGAGTAGAGGTGCTCTTCAGAATTTTCTCTGACAAGAAGACAAAGGTGAGTCCATATACTTAATCAGATGTCAAAAGAATGGGAGGTGGACCGTTAGGTCAACCCTTATTCAGAGCTTCTGCTATCTGTTTATTATATTCTGTTCACCAATATGAATAAAGTGGACTTTTGTGAGAGAAGAGGGTTTGGCGGTCAGGATCTCTCTTGAGTCCTAAGTGAAAAATATACAACAGAGAAGAGAAGCTACTCTTTCTAGCTCAGAGTTGATAAAACTTATTAGGCATTAAAAAAGCACACGGGATCCATTTGGAGAAGGTCACTGAGAGGATACGTCTGTGGGTGACCCAGGAGCTGGACCTGAGCAATCTGAGGCTCCTTCCTTTTCCTTTGTTCTCAGAAAGGACATTTTACCCCTTAGGGCAGTACTATGTAGACTCCAAACAGCTCATTCGTCATCCATGGAGAAATGGAAATCTATTACTATTGGGCTGTAGAGAATGAGAGGAAGGATTTTAAGTCTTAAATTTATAGCAATGGGAATCCATTCAAGGTTTTTAAACATGCTCATTATTGCATTTTAAGATAAAAAATGTACCATGTACACCAAGGGTGCCTGATTTCATATGCTGTTTACATTCTCTATAGTCCTGCAGTTCTGCTTCTAGGGATAAAGATTATCTATATATATAAAAGCCTAAGCAAAAAAAAAAAAAAAAAAAAGCCTAAGCAACCAGCTGACCATTCAACCATCCAACTGTCCAACCATCCAACTGGTAGCTATGACTCACACTGACCACCAGGGGAAAGATGTTCAATGCAGAAGAGGAAATCAAAGTCATGGAAACATAGAACAAACTGATGAACCTCAGAGGGAAGCAGGGAGGGGTGGATTATTGCACTAGTGGGGTCCCTTGGTCTGGCCTGCACCCTCTCACAATCTGAGATCCTTTGGGGGATATCAGAGAGGCGGTTTTGGCCCAATCCCCACAGGCCAGGCTGAGGGACCCCACTGGTGCATGAATCTGTGCACCGGGCCTCTAATAAAGTATAAAAGCAATGGAAGAAATCACAATGGAAAAGATCAATGGGTGTATAATACCTGATTTTAGAATTTCTGTGTCAACAGACACCATGAACAAATGCTCATAAATATCAATAGATGGTAATTTCCTAAATGTGTAAAGAGGACTTATAAATTATTTTCAATCAGCAAATATATGTAAAAAAAAAATGGAAGCTCAATTAATAACCAAAGAAACAAACACATACCACTCTTGATGCCAAGTTGACAAATTCTTGTTGAAATCACTGTACTTGATGCTGGTGGTAGTGCAGCAACATGGTGCTGGCCACATATTGTTGGAACCTCTCAGAAAAGGGGCAATGCTAATCCCTTTGCTGAAAAACTATCTGGCAACATCAAAGGCCTTAAATGTCAATACTTTCAACCCAATAATTCAACTTTTAGATAAATTTACCCAAGAAAATGACCCGAGACAAGCACCAAGATTTATCTTATGTGAAGACATTTGTTGTGGTGTTAGGTGTATTCACAAAAATTTAGAACCACACTAAATATTTATCATGGAGAGGCTTTTAAATTATGGTTTATTTCATACAATAAAATACTATGGAATCCATAAAATCAATTTATGTTAAAAAAAAAACCTCACATGAGTATTCGACAATTTCCTGTAATCATGTGTTTACTAGAAAGCTATATTTCTCATTTGTTGAAAACACTATTTCATCTCTTCTCTAGTCTCCATCATCACATACATCCCTTCTGCTCACTCTTACTGGAGACTACCTATATGCCATACTTCAGGAAAGAAAAAGAAGCCATTAAATAAGAACTCCTTTATTTCCTATCACAAAATCCACCAACTTCACTGCTCCCACAGGCTTTTCCTCATTTTTCTCTCCTATTACATTAAGACAGTGTTCCTCTTCCTTTCAAAAGCAAGTCTCTCCTCTTGGGTTCTGCAGCCCACGTGCTTTGTCCTACTCAGGAATCCTGCATGCTCAGCTTTTCTTCTCTCCTGGGAAATTACTATCTTCCACTTTCTCGGATCATTCCCGTCAGCTGATAAAGCTATGCTAGTAATTTCCATTTTACAAAAAATAAAAATACTACCTTTTCCATTTCTACTTCATTTTTTAAATCTCTTGGGATTTTATTTAATTCTTTTAAATATCAGTCTTTTTTCTTAATCACCTGTTTCCTGGGTTTTATTTCTTCCTTTAGCTCTTTGAAATACTTCAAGGTCTTTAAGACCCTTATTTTAAAGCCTCTTGTTAGATTGCTTTGGTTATGCAGGATCATTTAGGTGGTTATCAAGTTCCCTTTTGCCTGCCCAAGCACTGTTGTATTATCCAATATTGAACTGGTTTTATGTCTGTGTCTTGGCTCAGGGTTTCAAGTTCTGCAATATGTGAGTACAAATTTGGATCCTATGCCCATTTGTAGACAAACTCTGGGTTCTCATCTCATATCTCTACTAATGATTTGGAATAAGCAGTGAGATGCTCTTATGTCAAGGAATGATTTCCTTGTGTATATTTTTAGATTGTGTTTTCTCAGTAGATGATTACCTCTAAAAACAAAACAAAACAAAACAAAACAAAAACAAAAAAATAAAACAAAACAAAGCCAAACAAGACAGGCTACATCTGATTCCCTGCACATGGGTCCATATTCGTAGTAGAGTTGAAGCAATTGTCAAGGATCAGACTCAGTTTTGTTGACCCACAATCTTCCTGTAATGGAAAGAAAACCACTTGTTTAAGGTCTTGGTTTTCAAAGTGCCATTCCTGAAGCAGTGTAGAAAGACCCCACTCCATACCAACTGATAAGAACCTGCATTTAGCAAGATTCCCTGGTAACCTATATCACTTACTAGGCTAAATTCTAAGAGACCCATGAAAAATAAAAATTCTAAATTTCTTCTTCTATTATAAATAAAAACTGGCTCTCCAACAGTCCTGTTATGGTGAAGGCAAGAATAACAATACTCTTTCTTCTGATCTAAAATACACAAAAAAAGATGGGGAGAATGAACTCTAACCTAGTTCTGACTCCAAGAATAAAATAACCTTTTGGTATTGCCATGTTTCATTTACTAATACTCTATTTACTATGGACTTCTATGTTGTCTATGTTGTCCTTACCTCCAGAGGAGTGTTCCATGGGAGCAAATCCTTTTTCCCTCAGTGGCTTCATATCTTATTCTTGTTCTTCATATATTTAGAAATGATTATCTCTAGTATGGGATATATATTTTTAAAGGGGTAAAATACCATCAATATACAACTAGTCATCTGGGCAAGCAGTGTGTCCTTTTAGAAAGGGATGCAACTCTTAAGGTAAATTATAGCTAAAAATGTTACAAGTGCCACAGCAAGACAAAAATATAGTTGAGTCTTCTCATGGGAAGGAAACTTGGTGACCCAGTCCTTCCAATGTTTTCCTTCAAAAGAAAAAAAAAGAGGCGAAATGTTTCAAAATCTTACATAGGAGAAAAAGCACTTTCTTTAAATTCAAATCTATTTCAAGCATATATTATTAAGACCTGTGAAAAATTCATGCATTAAGATTTTTAACTTAGGATCCCACTGGCCTACAATGCAATAATATGAATATAATGAATGACTACATTTAGTGAGGTTACATATAGTACTTAATATGGGTATCATGCTTGATTCTCACCTATGAGGTAGGCACTATTTCTTTCATCATTATACTGAACTAGAGGCCCGGTGCACAAAAATTTGTGCACTCGGAGTGGAGGGAGTCCCTCAGCCCGGCCTGTGCCCTCTCACAGTCTGGGACCCCTCAGTGGATGTCCTATGATGGCCCCAGTCTGCCAGGCGCCTTTTGTGTGTGTGTGTGTGTGTGTGTGTGTGTGTGTGTGGCCACTGGGGACCTGCCCCCAGCCGCATCTGAGGCTCGGAGCAGTCCTCCTGTGTGTGTCTACCTGCCCATCTTCCTCCAGCCACCAGAAAGCAGGGAAAATCCCACCTCGTGGTCAGGCCAGCCTTTTCCTGCTCCCTGATCCCCGGAAGGGACCTGGGAAGCCGCCAAGCAGGCCGCCAACTCTTTCCCACTCACCCGTCCCCTGCTGCCTTCCTTTTCCACTTCCCGGTGCCGCCAAGGGGTCTGGGGAGCTGCCAAGCAGGACCCCGGCCCCTGCAGCCTTGCTTTCCCGCTCCACGATGC
>PVJC01017432.1:0-32513 GCA_004026665.1 Murina feae | reverse complement strand
GGGGCATCAGGGAGTGGGAAAGAGGCAGCAGGAGGTCAGTGGCCTGCTTGGTGGGCTTCCCAGGCCCCTTGCAGGGCACCAGGAAGTGGGAAAGCAAGGTGGCGGGCCAGGGAGTGGGAAAGAGGTGGCAGGGGCTCGGCGACCTGCTTGGTGGCTGCCCAGGCCCTTTGCGGGGCATCGGGGAGCGGGAAATCAAGGCTGCAGGGGCCGGGGTCCTGCTTGGCAGCTCCCCAGACCCCTTGGCGGCACCGGGAAGTGGGAAAGGAAGGTAGCAGGGGACAGGTGAGTGGGAAAGAGTTGGCGGCCTTCTTGGCGGCTTCCCAGGTCCCTTCCGAGGATCAGGGAGCAGGAAAAGGCTGGCCTGACCATGAGGCGGGGTTTTCCCTGCTTTCTGGTGGCTGGAGGAAGATGGGCAGTAGGCAAGCTTGGGAGGCTGGCAGCACCCAGCCCTGGCCACAGCTCAAAAAAGAGAACAACATGCAGGAGAGGGCAAGAGTCTGAGAGATCAACATAGATGGGGTGCCTGCTCCAAGCCTCCACGGTGTGCCTGGGGGCAGGCCCCCGGCAGGTAGACACACACAGGAGGACTGCTCCGAGCCTCAGATGCGGCTGGGGGCAGGTCCCCAGTGGCCACATACACACAAATACACACACACACACACAAAAGGCGCCTGGCAGACTGGGGCCATCATAGGACATCCACTGAGGGGTCCCAGACTGTGAGAGGGCACAGGCCGGGCTGAGGGACTCCCTCCACCCCGAGTGCACAAATTTTTGTGCACCAGGCCCCTAGTAAGGTATTATAAAAAGTGGCCTATTCCAAAATAGCTTGGTGTTAAAGGGTGCCCTATACTTCTCAATATAGACCTCAAATAGACACCTTATGAACTCAGCTTTCAATTCTGCATAAAAACATTATCAAAACAGTGTTCATAAATCCAGTGACTGTATTTCTTACA
The DNA here is from genome assembly GCA_004026665.1 of Murina feae. Classification (NCBI taxonomy): domain Eukaryota; kingdom Metazoa; phylum Chordata; class Mammalia; order Chiroptera; family Vespertilionidae; genus Murina; species Murina feae. The sequence continues at coordinate 31,554 of PVJC01017432.1, read as the reverse complement.
TTGTTCAATGCCAAGAGCTATGGGGATTGTTATCGCAGCAATGAACATACAGAAAGAGAGACTAAAAAAGCAATCCCATTTACCATCACACCAAAAAAAATTAAGATACCTAGGAATAAACTTAACTAAAGAGGTAAAAGACCTCTACTCAGAAAACTACAGAACGTTGAAAAAAGAGATAGAGGAAGACATAAATAGATGTTCATGGATTGGTAGACTCAATACCATTAAAATGTCTATACTACCCAAAGCAATCTATAAATTCAATGCACTCCCCATCAAAATACCAACAGCATATTTCACAGACCTAGAATGAACTCTCCAAAAGTTCACCTGGAATAAAAAAAGACCCCGAATAGCTGCAGCGATCCTGAGAAAGAAGAACAAAGTAGGTGGGATCTCAATACCAGATATCAAGCTGTATTACAAAGCCACTGTTCTCAAAACTGCCTGGTACTGGCACAAGAAGAGACATATAAACCAATGGAATAGAATAGAGAACCCAGAAATTAACCCAAACTAATATGCCCAATTGATATTTGACAAAAGAGGCAAGAACATACAATGGAATCAAGACAGTCTCTTCAATAAATGGTGTTGGGAAAATTGGACAGATACATGCAAAAAAATGAAACTAGATCACCAACTTACACCATACACAAAACTAAACTCAAATGGATAAAGGATTTAAATGTAAGACGGGAAACCATAAAAATACTAGAGGGATTTAAAGGCAACAAAATCTGTCTTATGCTGAAGCAATTTCTTCACGGATATAGCTCCTAGGGCACTGGAAACTAAAGAGAAGATAAACAAATAGGGCTAATCAAAATAAAAAGCTTCTGCACAGCAAAAGAAACCATCAACAAAACAAGAAAGTCCACTGCATGGGAGAACATATTTGCCAATGTTATCACCGATAAAAGTTTAATCTCCAACATTTATAGGGAACTCATACAACTTAACAAAAGGAAGATAAACAATCCAATCAAAAAATGGGCAAAGGACTTAAGTAGACACTTTTCAAAAGAGGATATTCAGAAAGCCAAAAGACATATGAAAACGTGCTCAAAGTCACTAATCATCTGAGAGATGCAAATCAAAACAACAATGAGGTACCAACCCACACCTGTAAGAATGGCTATCATCAACAAATCAACAAACAAGTGCTGGAGAGGATGCAGAGAAAAAGCAACCCTCATGAACTGCTGATGGGAATGCAGACTGGTGCAACCACTATGGAAGACAGTATGGAGTTTCCTCAAAAATTTAAAAATGGAACTGCCATTTGACCCAGTGATCCCACTTCTAGGGATATATTCCAAGAAGCCAGAAACACCAATCAGAAAGGATATATGCACCCTATGTTCATAGCAGCACAATTCACCATAGCTAAGATTTGGAAACAGCCTAAGTGCCCATCAGTAGATAAATGGACTAGAAAGCTGTGGTACATCTACACAATGGAATACTACGCTGCTGTAAAAAAGAAGGAATTCTTACCATTACAACAGCATGGATGGAACCGGAGAGCATTATGCTAAGTGAAATAAGCCAATCAATGAAAGAAAAATACCACATGACATCACTCATTTATGGATAATAAAGACCATTATAAACTGATAAACAAAAATAGATACAGAAGCAAAGCAGCAGCAAACAGGTTAAACTACAGCAGGAAGGGGAGGATTGGGGGCGGAAGAGATCAATCAAAGGACTTTTTTGCATCCATATAAGCATAACCAATGGACACAAAACACTGGGGGGTTGGGGAGGCCGAGAGAAGGTCAAGGGGGGAAAAAAGGAGACATATGTACTACTCTTTGTAATATTTTAAGCAATAAAAAAAAAGCAAAAAGAAAAGATTTGTCATAACAAAGGTAAGTAGTTGCTTTATTGGTATTTAGTACTATATCAAGTCTTTAACCATCTTTAACATGATAATAATACTTGCAGTTGGCCATTGCTCATTGTAAATGAACATGTGACCTCATATACACTCCTCTTTATATTTCTTACCAAAAAAGTAAATAATATAACCAAAAATGGGGTACCTGTTACTTCATAGTTACTGATGACAAAATGTTTTCTAATGCACATATTAGAGCAGTGGTTCTCAACCTTCCTAATGCCGCGACCCTTTAATACAGTTCCTCGTGCTGTGGTGACCCCCAACCATAAAATTATTTTCATTGCTACTTCATAACTATAATTTTGCTACTGTTATGAATCGTAATGTAAATATCTGATATGCAGGATGTATTTAGGCGACCCCTGTGAAAGGGTCATTTGACCCCCAAAGGGGTCACAACCCACAGGTTGGGAACCGCCGTATTAGAGGTATATTGCATGCTCATATGCCATACTCCATCTCAGCAGAAAAACAGCCATTCAATTAAATCATCACCTAAAATTTTCCAGCCTTTAAAATGTTCAAACTTATGGGCAAAAGCCAAGTCACATTACATTTTATTTCATAAGTAGAGGCCCAGTGTACAAAATTTGTGCATGGGAGAGGGAAGGGATGTCTCTCAGCCTGGCCTGTGCCCTCTTTCAATACAGGACCCCTCGGGTAGGGTCCCTAGGCCTGGCTGGAGATCAGGGCCTATCAGGCTTTCCTTCCCCTAGCTGGTGGCAGCTGGCCCTGCCCCCACCACTCCACTGCTTGCCATTTGTGGAGCACTGCTCCCCCGCCCCCAACACTGGTTGCCTTCCTCTTTGGGCAACAGGTGTAGGGTGTGATCACTTGTCTGGCCTGGGCCTTCCTCTGCTGGGCAAACTACCCTGGAGCTTTGTGATTGATGGCTCTGCAGAGGGAGGCCCCTCCAAACTGCTGCAGCACTGCTGGCCTGGTAGCCTGGGCCTCCCTCTTTGAGGTGATTGTGGAGGTGCTCCCTCATCTTCCTCCCCAATTGATCGCTATGCCGGCCAGTGGCCTGAGCCTCGCTCTGCAGAATGATTTTGGGGTGATAGCTGGCCTCCGGACCAATCGCATTGCACCCACCTTGGCTGGCCTGGCACCAGTGCATGTCATAGCATGGGGTTGTCTGGAAGGTCATCTGGACAGTCATTATGCTATTCAGTTGTTCATTTGATTTGCATATTATGCATTTATTATTATAGATAATTCATAAATCTACTACCTTAAAAGGAACTAGTTAATATTTAATAGCTACTTTAAGGCTGCTTTATAAGTCAGTCCTAATACTAAAAATTAAAACTTTGCCCAAACTGGTTTGGCTCAGTGAATAGAGCATCGGCCTGTGGACTGAAGGGTCCCAGGTTCGATTCCAGTTGGGGGCATGTACCTTGGTTGTGGGCACATCCCCAGAAGGGGGTGTGCAGGAGGCAGCTGATCAATGTTTCTCTTTCATCGATGTTTCTAGCTGTCCCTTTCCATTTCTCTCTATAAAAATCAATAAAATATATATTTTTTTAAAAAACTACACTCTTAAAAACATTAAAGCTTTAATATGAAAAAGATATTTTAAAAATATATAGTATGTTTTCCAAAAGCTTGTATTTTTTAAATATATATATATTAAAATTGGGAAACAAAAGATTATGAAATTAATGCATTTTTCAGTATTTTCCTTCTTTTAACTTTTGTTCAGATTGCAACTTGAATAGGTTATTTTAATATTTTTAATTACTTTAGCAAAAAATGATCAGTATAATTTCACAATTACTAATTGTAAAATGGAGGTAAGAAATACACAGGAAATTTGAATTATTATTCTATTGTTTCAGTATTAAAATGTTTCCATGGAGTGAAAGAGGGAGAAGAAGGGTTTTACACGCTATTGTGCATTTTTCCTCATTCATTTACTTCACTGACCTATACTCAAAACTAAAGGCAAGAGAAAATAGAGGTGGAAACTGCCCAAGGGCATATGCAGTCTGAAAATAAAACCCCTGCGTGATCTTCAGATATGTAAGAAACTTTCAAATTGCAAAAGCAAGAATAATAAAGCACTCCCCGTGCCCATTCTATATCTCTCTGCAGACACACACATGCCTGATTCACCTGAGCAAAGCCGGCAGAGCACTTGGAAGGAGAGAGGGAGGGGAGCGTGCTCTCAAGGAAGTACTCCACAGGAGGGAAACAGCAATGTGAGAGAGAGACTTTCCGCAAGTGCCCCAACCAGGCTAGGGATCGAGTCTGCCACTGAGGTATATGCCCTTGACCAGAATTAAACCTCAGACCCTTCAGTCCGCAGGCTGACGAACCAAACAGGCTAGGGTAAGAGTCTATTTTCTGTTTGATTATTTGCTTTCCAAGTATAGTGTGATGTACATCTACCAATGTATAGCTAAACCTCACCCAGTAATTACTTCAACATTTATTTCCATTCAGGAGGAAGGACTAAATTACAAACCCCATCTTATCTATGATTCTAAATGAAATGAAATAATTTAATGTGGATATTTTCCTCTTTCCTGATCATAATCATTTCAAAGATAATGTTGCAGAAGATAAGTCTATAAGGTACACAAGAAAATTTCAATACTTTATTCTTGTTAGAATTTATTTATAGTGCTACAAAAGTGTTTTTATATATCCTTTAACCATCAAGCTAAGTAGACATTATTCCACCCAAAAAGCAGAGGATTATTTTTGAATGAGCAGGTTCTTACTAAATCGTATTCCAATCATTACCTGTCTAAGAAAACTGCACAGGTAGTGTTAACCATATGTCTCTTCTCCATTTACTAATGAAGCACCCACATTCAATGTTTCTCAGTTGAGATCCAGTAATAACCCCTCAACTCTCTTCATGAAATCTCTCTCCTTTCCAATACACTTCACCACTGAGGTTTACTTAAAAATCTATAATGCCTTGTATTAAACATGCTTATTTCAGCCATTCCTTCTTCCCTTTTAAAAATGCTTTCAGTAAGGGTAATATTGCCTGTCTCTCCATGAAACTATAGCAGACCCCTTGCGTTCTCACCTTATTCTTTATTAAGAACAGTTCCACAGTGGCAAACAGTCCCAAAGAGTCTCAATTCCAAAACAGGTCAATTCCAAAGTTGTTGGTTTTTTTTAATATATTTTATTGATTTTTTTTTTTTTTTTACAGAGAGGAATGGAGAGGGATAGAGAGTTAGAAACATCGATGAGAGAGAAACATCGATCAGCTGCCTCCTGCACACTCCCCACTAGGGATGTGCCCGCAACCAAGGTACATGCCCTTGACCGGAATCAAACCCGGGACCCTTGAGTCCGCAGACCGACGCTCTATCCACTGAGCCAAACTGGTTAGGGCTTAATTCCAACTGTACCTAAGATCTCCCTGTCCCTGGCTCTGCTCTGTTTCAGAACCAGAAGCCAGAAGGGGGCGGTCCTTCTCATTGTTTTCCTGTCTGCTTTTTGACCTGGGCAACACCTTTCACAGTTCCTCTCTGGCTGGCAGTGGTAGTAGAAACTAACACCGTTTTAGGCTGGCTTTCCACTCCCTGAGACTGGTGTACATTAACCTCTTTGTGTTGCGTGTTACATTCATTAAGTTCATTTGAGTTGTCTTGCAGGACCTCCCTCTCCTATGCCACTGGCAACCGGGCAGATGCACCTCTGCTCCAGGTGGTCACTTGCCATGCCTTCCTCAGCCTCTAGGTCTAGCTCTTCCCTGTGGAGTGGTCCTTCTACCCTCCAGAGGCCCTGTTGAAGAAGTCCCCAGATTGCTGCATGCCTGCTCTCCACCTTGATTCCGGTCAGATCTGTAGGAAGCATTCCTGTATATCTGGACTAGCCAAACTCTCATTATAGGGGCTGATCCCACACAGCAGCATTCTCTAGGCTCAGCTGTCAGAGCAGCTTCTCATCCCAAATCTCATCTTCCTGGTTTCCAGGCAGAGCCAAACCTCAGCACACCAACTATAGGACTGATATCTTGACCTCTCCATCTAGCCCTGCAGAAAGGAACTCTTCTTAGGAGTAAAGGTGTTCACAGGTGATTCTGTCTGAAGTAGGTCAATAATCATGGACATTTTCCTTTAATATTATTTGTTGTTTCATTTCACTTTTTAATTTCACATTAATTATAACTTAATATCCATTTGAAACTTTCATTTTAATTTTTAAAATTTAAATATTTTGTCATCACATACACACATGCACATAAATACACACACACATACACACACAAATAACTACAAATGGAGTCGTCATTTGTTTACATTATCCAGAGAGGATCGTAATTCATTTGGTTGAAAGAAAACTATTGGAGAATGTTAAATTGTGGTATAATTCAGTTACGATAGAGAGATATAGAATTCCATGATTAACTGAAATGGATTCCAACCTTATTTAGTAATTATTAATGTTTCTGTATAATCTACTATGGCAATGTAAGATCATTTAATGAATAATATTTACATTGGCTGAGTACCATCAGCATATTAGCTTTTAGGGTGAACATACAAAAGACTAAGTCCCAGGATTGTGTCTATCTAATAAATATTGACTTCTTGTTTAGGCATCTAGCAAGATTTATTGACATGGCAATTCAATATTTTCTGAGAAGGATTATAATTTTTATTAGGCCCCCAAATGAGAAGACAATGTCAATACTACCTTGATTACATACATTTATCATGAAATTCATTCAAACAGCAGCATTAAGGTTTCTACAAAACTGTAAGCCTTGTTTCTTTTTCATATGAACCGGAGAAGCTGAGCCATTCAAACATCCCTTTTCTAGTCAGGAGTGAACAAAGGACTAGTCGAGATGCAATAATAGTGCCCCTGACACTACCAGACCTCTCAAAAGAGCAAGGGCAAGAAGGGGACAGCAAGGCAGCAGCACAGTCACGGGGCTGGCCAAGGAGAACAGGGACCAGCACTGTCTGTCACTGCCACATGGTTGAGGAGGAAAACACTACCGTATTTTCCAGTGTATAAGATGACTGGGCATATAAGATGACCCCCAACTTTTGAGAAGATTTTCCTGGATTAAAAAGTCCGGATGGAGACCGTATGCAGCACAAAAAGGAGCCGACCAGAGACACTTGCGGTCTCCGTCCGGCTCCATTGAAATGAATGGAGTGCGGCCGTTTTTGAGCTCCCCCCACCGTATGCAGCGACCGCAGATTTTCCAGTCCGGCTCAGAAGTTTCAGCACCCGCCCTATAAGAGGACACCTGGCGTATAAGATGACCCCCGTCTTTTGAGAAGATTTTCCTGGGTTAAAAAGTCATCTTATGTGCAGAAAATACAGTAAATTGGTTTGCACACATGAAGATCCTCTCTGGACCTGCATGCAATTATCATCTAAAGGATAATAAAAAACAATATCGGGGGACTTTATTCGTTTTTAATCTCCCTAACATAGAACAAAAGGAAAAAAATATAAGAAGGCTTTAAAGTATAATCTCAAACAATAACCAATGAACAAATTTCTAAGAGACAATAAGGTCCACAGACTAATGTACCTGAACACAACAGAGCCATCTTGGACTTATTTCTATTTGCTTATTTGTTTGCAATGATAAGTGCAAAGTTTTACATGTTGCCCAGCCCAAATGAGGTACTTAATAACTATTAGTATCAATTATATTGTTATAACAAATTTCTATAACAATAGAAAAGGAATATTTACAAAGCAAATACTCTTGATAAAGGCACTACTATGAGCAAGAACTCTCAGACAAGAAAGGACTGTTTGCCCTAGCCGGTTTGGCTCAGTAAATAAAGCGTCGGCCTGCAGACTCAAGGGTCCCAGGCTCGATTCCGGTCAAGGGCATGTACCTTGGTTGCGGGCACATCCCCAGTGGTCTCTCATTGATGTTTCTAACTCTCTATCCCTCTCTATTCCTCTCTGTAAAAAATCAATAAAATATATATATTTTTTAAATGACTGTTCCTTATTGAAACATGTGAGAGTGTTCTCTTGCTGAAAGGGGAGGGAAAATGGGAACAGATAGTAAGACTAGACTAATGTAATATGTATCTAATCTAATAAAAGAGTAATATGCAAATTGACCCTTGCTCCACTACACCAAGCCACGCCCACAAGCCATACCCCCAACCAATCACAAGCAAATATGCAAACTAACTCAACTAAGATGGCGGTGGCCACAGACCTGGAGTTGCCCCAAGCAATGGAGGAAGCCAGGGCCCTGCAGGCTCTGAGCTCTACTCAAGGCTACAAAGTTTCAATTATAAAAGATAAACAAACCCCAGACACCTGCCGGGACCTTGGGTTGCCAGGGGCTTCAAGCGGGAGATCAAGGCAACAAAGTTTCAATTATAGAAGATAAATAAACCCCAGAAACCTGCTTCCAGCCAGCCTCACTTGGACCTTGGGTCAATGGGAGCTGTGGCCAGCCTGCAAACAGCCCTCAGCCCCTCACCCAGGCTGCCCAGGCACACCAGTAGGGACCTGAACCCTGAAGGGGCTGTGAGCAGCCTGAAAATGGCCCTCAGCCCCTCACCCAGGCTGGCCACACCCCCATGGGGTTAGGGTACCGACTGGGGGGCTTGGCCAGCCTGCAAACAGCCATCAGCCCCTCACCCAGGCTGGCCAGGCATGCCAGCAGGTGGACATCTCCTGAGGGGTCCCAGACTGCGAGAGGGCACAGGCCGGGCTGAGGGACACCTCCCCCCCGCCCCCCGAGTGCACAAATTTTTGTGCACCGGGCCCCTAGTATATTATAAGTAAGTTCATTCTAGAAATAATTTAGCAATTTTAATACTCTATAATTATAGGCTTTAACCTAAGCCAGATATCAGATATCAAATATTAATAATATATACATGTAATATATATGTAAATTCATATACATGCATATACATGTAATATATATATAAAACTGATTTGGTATGCTCAAGATTTATATATTATCCAACCAATAAACTAAAAATAAAAATATTATGTTCAGCAATTCTGTCAAAGCATTAATCTCAAAAAAGGAAAGTCTTACAGACATTCTGAAAGCAGCAGTTTGAATTATCAAAGCAATGAGTGCCTTTATGTTACTCTAACAAAATAATGACCTGCCTAGGGCAGAGAAACTGATAGGTAAATGTTTGTTAAATTAATTAATGAACCAGGGAAATAACATACAGTATAACTGCATTTCCCAATGTTCAGTAAATGTATCCTTTTTTGGATAGGAATAAATATATTTAAAACTGACAGTTGTAAAACAAGTCAAATGAAGGTCCTAATACAGTTTCTAAGAAGGCATTAACCTTGAGGAATCAGATGGTATTTAGGTCTGATTTCTTTTGTGATATTAGCCAAAGAATCAAAACAGCTTTACAAAACTATGTAAGAGAACACCCTTGGCTCATTTCCCTCTCTCACCAAATCAAGTCTTAATTCATGCTGTCACTAAGTTCACTTTCTTTGTATTGTGGAAATTTTACATAAATACTTGCAGGAAAGGTGACATGGTTAAATAATTAATCCTGAAAATTATTTCTCAAACAAGACACCACCCTAAAAAAAGCATAAGTAGTGAAAAAGAGTGCTTTCATTCAGTTGACTAACTCTGTGTTGCCTAAGGAAAATACAGATTTTGCTGTTTGGAGGCAAATAGTATTTGCTTACAAGGTGTTTTTCAAAAGATAACATATATATATATATATATATATATATATATATATATATATATATATATATGTTAAAATTTAAAGTGTTATTCCAAAGTCTATTATTTACTCACTTGGAAAATCCATTTGAAATCTAGGTTGCTGTCTTCTGCAAATAAAATAAGGCTTGCATTTGCCTATATCAGTGTGACATATCAAAGTTTAGTAATCCTGAGAATATGACAGTGTAAGTATATATAATTTAACTGTAAAAAATGCATTAACAGGTAATTGAGAGCAATTTAAAATCTAAATGGAGGTTTTAGTTTTAGATAAATGGAAAGAATCAAGCTGTTTTTTCAAAAAATATCTTTAATGTATTTAGTCAAGTCAGATCCATTTCATATAGATAATGTATCAAAATACAGTAAGAATTTTGAAAAACAGAAATTTTTAATTTGAAAAGTCCTTTTTTGCAACCACTGCTGCTATGTCTATTGCAAGAGAAAGACCAGACAAGATCAGATCATCTCGAGATCATTATACAACAACACCCATCCAAAATTATTAGCTCTTAATAGCAGGAGAGTTAAAAAGTAAGGTATAGAAATAAAATGTGTCACACTTAAATTTCGCTTGGAGAAGCTGCATCAGAATCTCCAGAGGAGGGAAAGGAGGAGGTGTTTCAGATACTCTCCATGTGACGCTGGGAACCTTCCCTGCCGCAATGACCTCATGATCCTGGAGAGCCCAACATAATACTGACCATAGTAACCTTTTCAGAGTTCATCTGGGTGCCAAGTATTTCCACATCAGTGCTTTGCCACAGTCTTTCAGCCTTAACCCTAGCAGACCGCTGTACCTAATTTTTGGTACTTTGCCTAGTACGTGAAAAAAAAATGCGTCACAAACTAAAAATAACCAGCCAATCGTGGTCAAACCTCATGGTTAGCCATGGCAAATGTCTGCCCTCATGTGTTTGAATTGACTTCGTGTGGTTCAAGGGACAGTTAGGTTCAGGGCCTCAGGTCTGGTAGCATTAATATGTGCATACTAAACTTACTTTCTTCCTTTCCCATCTTTATTCTACTTCTCCTCATCTAATGTCTATCAGAGTTAACAGCAGTCTTCCTCAGACACCTTCCCTCTCAAGCCTCTCCTGGATTGGCATGTCTGTTCAAGTATATAAAATTCTCTCAACTCTGGCTGAGCTTCTCGCCTCTAAAGTTCCTTCACTATCTTTCAACTAGACACATTCACAGGTCTAACTGCTGTCGCTGCCCCCACCTATTCTACTCTTGTCTACTCCCTAAAATGCTCCCAGAATTACCTTCATAGAAAGCATTTATTATATAATCATGTCTCTTCTCTTAAAGAGTTCTTTCAGATCACTATCATTTTTATGATAAAAGTTTCCAAATGTTTAGCATGTCACATATTGTTCTTTAAAATTTGGTCATACACTACAGCATCAATTTCTACATCCCCAAAATGTTATACCTAATAAATCTATTAAATTTCTAACTGATCCACAAATTTTTTCTATTTTTGCATCATCAGACATGCACTTTTCTCTGTATGGAAAAATTTTTTCTGGAAAATTCCTACACAGTCTTCAAATCCAACTCCATTTTTATTTCCTTTAAGAAATCTTCCCCAGTTCATCCATAGTGGAACACTCTTCACAGAGTTTCCACTGAAACAAGGACATTCACCATGAAAAAAGAAATATGGGATTCTGGAGACAGGAGATTTAAAGCAAGAAAGGAAATTCCTAGGAAGATGATGAAAGGAATTTCCTGGAAAACCGCTGTGCAAGAAGCCGGGAGAACAACCAACAACCTAGACAGAAGGAAGATGGAATTGCCAAAAAGGAAAAGAAAAATCTTAGAAACTGATCAACTGATCTGTTGAGGAGAATTTTACTTTTTATTTCTCCAAAGAATTTGCATGAGAACTAGTGATAGAAATCTATAAATTTCCCCCAGAAAATGAGCCTCCAGCTATCCAGGAGAAATTAAAATCTGTGTAAGAAAGGGGATGTGATCAATTCCTTTCTGGCTGAGTTCTGAACAGTAATTACACGATAGCAACACAACCTCTGAATATTGACTAAACCAAAATCTGTGATGTAATTAAATTGGGGCCTAGCTGGTTGGCTCAGTGGAGAGAGTACAAACATGTTCTTTAGATATATAAGGGGACGTCCAGAAGAAACTGCAAAAGTGATGAAATTGCCTTCTCTGAGGACAATCGAGGCCCTCTGTTCTGCAACTACTGGGACACCATTCCCATCACACTGTGTGTGAGTGGTGCCCAAGGCACTGGCAGGGGAACAGCAGGAACTGGGCTCCCGATGTAAGTCCAGCTGAAGGTGGTATGAACAAAGTGGAGTGCATAGATCCGGAGATTAGAGATCACATATAGCAAAATTAAATAAACGGATTAGAACCAAAAGATGAAAATAGCTATTTTTACATTTTGTTCATATGAGTAGCAAGACAGTAGAATGAAAATAACCTGACAGAAAGCTTTTAAACAAAGAACAGAAATTATAAATTAAATTTACTCTAAAATCAATTAAAATGTTTATAATATACACAGGACAGAGTTAATATGACAAAGTAAGTTATCCCTCTCTAAAGCTTATCTTATTTAGTCATTTTAATACAATGAGGTTATAAGTTTAAAGTCAGAATTTTAATTTTTATTTTAATAAATATGCTATAATTTAAGGGAATTTCCATAGCATTAAAGAAGAATTTTCAGAAATCTATTACAGTATTATCTTATTCCAAAACTGAATTTATACATATGAATGTTTCTAAATTTAATATGTGGCTAAATATATATAACTATATATCATAACTATGAGTAAACCTTTAATAAATAATACCTAAATTTTAATAAATAATAGTTTATAAATGATAAAATAAGCTGGCTTCATACATTTTAATTTCTCCATATAAAATCCAAGAGAATCGCACTGGCCGGTTTGGCTCAGTGGATAAAGCGTCGGCCTGCGGACTCAAGGGTCCCAGGTTTGATTCCGGTCAAGGGCATGTACTTGGTTGTGGGCACATCCCCAGTGGGAGGTGTGCAGGAGGCAGCTGATCGATGTTTCTCTCTCATCGATGTTTCTAGATCTCTATCCCTCTCTCTTCCTCTCTGTAAAAAATCAATAAAATATATTTTTTTTAAAAATGATAAAATAAAATCCAAGAGAATCAATGGATAAAGTGTTATAACTATAAGTATTATACCATCCAAATTGGTACAAAAATCATTTACACTATTTTAAAGCAGAAATAACACATTAAAAAGTGATATATTAGTTTATTTAACACATTTTAAGAACATACTATGTATCATATTCTATTCTCGGTACTAGGATATAGCACTGCTTCTTAAACCTTACATTCCACTTGAAAAATAGAAATAATGGTAGTAATAGAAAAAAGAAAAGATCTAATTCACTATAGCAATAAAAGCTATGAGGTATCCATCCACAGACCAAACAAAAAAAAATTGTGAAAACTCTATGGAGAAAATTGCAAAACATTAATTAAATATATAACATGTAAATACATGGGGAAATACACCATGCTCATGGATTGAAACTGTATAATAAAGTTGTGAATTTCTCTGTTGCATAATCCATAGACACAGATAATAGAGTAGGGATGACTAGAGGGAAGCGGTGGTGGGAGCTGGGTGGAGGTTGGCAAAGTATGAGGGAGGGGGGATGGGGATACCTGTAATAATGACGATAAAAAAAAAACAAGCAAATAAATGTCATATAACATAATACATAAATTAAATACAATTTCATTCAAAATACAATAGTTATTTGGGGGGAGAAGATTTTAAATGTATGTGGGAGATCTGAAATGGTCATGAACAAACAAAACTGCCTTTTAAGTACAAGAGGGGCCTGGCAGGTGTGTCTCGGTGACTGTGCATTTACATGTGTACCAAGAGGTCACTGGCTGGATTGGAGTCAGGGCACATGTCCAGGTTGCAAGCTCAATCCCCAGGAGGCGGAGTACAGGAGGCAGCTGGCAGATGTTTCTCTCTCACTGATGTTTCTATCTCTCCCTCTCCCTTCCTCTCTCTCTAAAAATCAACAAAACATCTTTTTAAAAGAAAAAGAAGAGGGGAGGTCCAGCCTTCACATATCAAAATTTTATAATCACCAAGATACACAGTGCTGCCTTGGTCCAGGACAGAAAAAATAAACCAATGTCGAAGAGAAAGCCCCGAGATACTTTCATGCCTACTTAATATATGACTGAGGTTATATAAAAATCAATGGCAGAATGATCCACTATCCAATAAATGGATCTGGGTGAAACAGATTTACTGTATGGGGGGGGGGGAGAACCTATAAGGGTCAAATTTTTATGATCTTGGTATAGGAAAGGAATTCTTACACCAGATATTAAGTAAGCACAGACAACAAAAGGAAGTGCTTGATGCTTTTAGCTTTGTTAAAATTACAAACTGTGCACAACAACAGACATTATAAAATGGTTTTAAAAAATCACCCACAAGTGTACCTGTTGAAAGAAACAATTTGAAATTCACACAACCTTTACGTCAATAACATACAGGATACTTAAAGTACTCCCACGAATCAACATAATAAACAATCCTATGGGGAAATGAGCAAATGATATAAACAGGCAATTCTCAGAAGAAACAACATGAATGTCCAATAAACAAAAGAAAAAATGTTCAGATTCCCTAAGAGGATAATACAAAAGGAAACAAAGCAGATGTCAACAACAACAAAACCAAATATCTCTCAATACCAAGTGCTGCTGAAGATATGAAGCAGCAGGAACTTCCACAGTCTTTTGGTAGGAGGGTAAATTTTTAAATGCTGCTTTGGAAAAAATTTTGGTTACCTAGTAAAGTTAAAAATGCTCATTAACCACAACCCACAAATTCTAACTCAAGGTTTAGAAACTAGGAAAGCTGCCACAGAGGATACAAGGAAACATGTATAAGAATAATCATTTTAGCGTTGTTCACTCAAATTGTATATACAATCGTTCTCTTGAAAACTTTAAATCTAGATATCCCAACCCAACTATTCAGTACGATGAAACTTTCAAACTTCTGTATATGTATGGTTTCCCTTTTGAGATACAGTATGAGGTTTCTGTTATGAAATATACAAGATAAAAAATGAATTCTACATATTTTATCATTTGTCAAATTATAAATTGTAGCTACTACTTCTATCTTAATGTGTATCTTCCAATAATAATAAATTCTTATAAACTTTTTATATCATTAAATTATTAATGGTGGGAAAATTGAGTAAAGACAATGAAATTTCCAGCTAATTTTTTAAAAACAAATCTTAATTGCATAAAAATATGTTTATCTCTCTTATTTTGAGTTAACAGAGGCATGACTTTTGTTTTAATTGTTTTTATTGTTAAAATATAAATTTTAGATAAAATGAATGTTATTGAGAACAATAAATCCTGTATCTTTTATAATAATCACTATATTCCCAGAAAAAGAAATCTACTTAACCTGAGCAATTAAAAAAAAATTAACTTAGAGCAATATGTAACTATAGAAATACATGCCATGAAAATAGTAAAATGTGTCCCTGAAAATGGCATACATAATGATAAAGTATGGCAAAGGATTTAAGATTTAGTGTTTAATATCCTTTTTAGAGCTAAATTGATAAAGGAATTCATTTTACATTCGATTGACATAATTTTCCTTCAGAGTTTATTCTATGAAGTTATTTTTGGCTCTCAAGTAAATATGCACTTAATAGAAAGAAACAAGCACAAGAAATAATATTAGAAGTTCTAGAGCACTCGATGTTTTCATACATTTACAATGTTAAAATATTAAGTGGAATATTCTTTTATTCATAAAATTAAATTTTAGCCCGACTGGCATGGTTCAATGGTTGAGCATCAACCTATGAACCAGGAGGTCATGGTTCAATTCCCAGTCAGGGCACATGCCTGAGTTTCAGGCTCCATCCCCAGTGTGGGGCCTGCAGGAGACAGCCAAACGATAATTCTCTCTCATCACTGATGTTTCTCTCTCTCTCCCTCTACCTTCCTCTCTGAAATCAATAAAAAAATTTTTAATTAAATTTGAATATTCATATATTATTTAAAACTAACATTATAAATTACCTACTTTCAGTAATTTAATTCAACTGTCAAACTACATGTAAAGACTGTTTCAATATTTTAAAGTCAGTATCAAAAAGTTCCCTAAAATGTGGTTCCACGAATATAACCTACTTAATGCCAATAGTGATATGTTTAGGAAAATGTTAACAGTCATAAATACTAAAGAATTTTAGCATAGTTCTGATAATTAAATTTTAATTTAAAATAAATGAAGTTCTCAAAATAAAATTGATCAGAACTTTAATCACTGAAGCCACCAAGTGGAGAAAGCTTAGTAATGCATCATAAACACAAAATTACTCTAGTACTCAATTATTGTATTCATGGCTAAATGATATGTAACGCTTGAAAACTAGATAATTAAATAATATATGTAATCTAATCAATTAATACAGCTTCACTGCCAAAATGTTTTGCAAATTAGTAGAAAATAGTTACAAATTTTATTCCACTAGGGTTTAGGACCTACATAAATGAATACTATGCCATTATAAAATATATATATACCTTAAAGCAATTGAATATAAAATCAATTTAAATATAAGCACAGGTAAATGTCAGGCCTTCCCACTTGAAGTAAGTTGGTAGCAGTACTCATAAACGTTAAATGTTTACATATTGAGCTTCAATGTCTGAGATGACAAACGCCTTGAAGAATAAGCATCCATAAATTAAGGAGAATGCTAGGGCAACAGACTTCCATACATACCACTAAAGAGGTAAATATTTGCTCACTTCTGTTTTACCTGGGCCTAAAGGGGGTCTTGTTACCCAAGGGAGCAAGAACCTGTCTATACCAGGGATAGTGAAATATGCAGTGGTTCCATGGCCCAAAGAGAATGATAACAACAATGAAACTCAGTACCTAATAGCATATTCTAAACACTTACATGTATTAATTCATTAATATTCATAATAATGAGTAAGCTATTGTAGTGAACCAAGTAACAGCACCCAAAACATCAGGTCTTCATGGGACATGCATATGATACCATATAAGAAAAAGAGTTTTTGTCTTACCTCTAGACTTTTGGAAACATGAGCCATTAAATTTTCTTCATTGTTTGAGTTATGTATTTTTTAACTTGCAATATAAAAGATCCAACTGATAGAAACACTATTTTTAAATCTTCTCTGATTATATTATATATGTGAGTTTTGGTTACCAAAATAGGTGATATCTTTACAAGTAATTTTTTAGTTTTCACTTTATTTAACTACTTTTTCTTTTTCTTTTATGTTTTACATCATCACTTATCCCTGATAAAGAGTATATATTATTTTTAAGTGGGGAAGTATTTTAATTTAAAAAGCCAAATTTCTAATAGTTGCATCAGAGTTACTCTATATATCTGGAATCATAAATGCAGTTGATAAGAGTCCAGGATGGTTCCACAAATAAGTGAGGCTAGCAAAATAAACGAAAACAGAATCAGTCTCACTGTCAGTAAGCGAGGTAGGTTGGTGATAGTGGAGATTATGAACAAAAGAACATACACTCCATTTCACGAGAGCAATTCATCCATTTGTGACCAAACAACCAATTCCAAAAATTTAAGACACTGTGCAGGCCAAGCAAAATATATCTGTGGGTAGGATTTGGACAGTAGGTTCTGAATTCATTACCTCTTTTAAAAAGTCTCTTTAGGAATCCTATATAATAAAAGGGTAATATGCAAATTGACCCTAACAGCAGAACGACTGAGAATGACTGGTCACTATGACACAACTGACCACTGATCAGTGCACTCCCACAGGGGGAGCTCTGCTTGGCCACAAGGCAGGCTGATGGCTGCCAGTGAAGCGGTGGTGGTGGGAGCCTCTCCCACCTCCTCAGCAGAGCTAAGGATGTCTGACTGCAGCTTAGGCCTGCTCCCCACTGGCAAGCGGACATCCCCCAAGGGCTCCCAGGCTGCCAGAGGGATGTCTCACTGCCAGCTTAGGCCCAATCCATCGGTGGACATCCTCCAAGGGGTTCCAGACTGTGAGAGGGCACAGGCTGGGGTGAGGGACCTCCCCCAGTGCACAAAAATTAGTACACCAGGCCTCTAGTATAAGGCATATTTGTGGATCTATTCAAGGTAGTGAGTTTTTATAGAAAACACAGTGGGGTCAGGAATTATGAAAATTAGAACTGGGAATATTGAGTTCTAGTCTCATTTATGTTATTAGGCAAAACTCCAAACATGCCTAGCCCTAGTACTAGCTTCTAATTTTAAGAAAAATATGAATATTCTGATAAGTTTCAATGAGAGCAAGAGTAAGGTAAACAAGAGTCACTATAAAGGACACTAACAAACTAGTGGTGAATGAAAGTCAGAATCCCTGGAAGAGAAGAATACAAACCTCTTCATAGGTGAGAAGCTCCACAAAGACAAAGCCTAGGATATGTCACCTTTGACTAGCACACCTCCTTACACATGAAAAGCACACACATTTATCCAACGAGTAGACAAAAGACAGAAAAATGGTTTTCCAATAGGAGTATTTCTAAAATGTGTAAAAGAGATCAATTTTTCTTGATATGTCTATTTATGGATAAGGCAATGGAAAATGGATTCAAAATAGAGAAGTTTTTATGACATTTTTTGATAGATTTATTAAGAAAATGAAACAGGTTGGAAAACTCATCTCTATATTAAAGAATGTATTTTTGATAATATTTGGAAGATAATATGTAGAAAAACTTTACATGGAAAGAAACGGTGGCATGAGCACCTTTGGTCTCTCCCCTTGAAGTTTCAATAACTTGAACAGCTATAATTCAACAAAAGATTCCCTGATCAATGCACAAACATGTCTGAGAGATCCATGCATTGAAACATCTGAAGGCGAGCAAATGGGAGCAAACTAGGGAACCAAAATGGTAGAAAAGTTGAGATGAGCCACAGATGCAGTCCTGTATCTGGGAGTTCACAGAAAGGATCAGCCTGGAAAAGGGAGGAATCAGGTGTAGCTGGCACTCCCTTTAGCTAAAAGGAGCAAAGAGAATTAGTGAACATTCCTGCAGGAGTGGGCAGTATGAGCTCCAGCTGAGCCCAGTGACCTGGGCAAGGACAAAGCACAGAGGTGCAGCCTCAGTTGTCTGGCAATTGGCAACCAGACACAGAAACAAAGCCACAGTGCCTGGCCTCACCTTAACCTCCTAGAGCTCCCCTCCCCTCATCCTATATGCTGGGTTGCAGAGTACTAGTATATAATCTGCAAACCCTAAAACTGGTACTACAGATTCACCTTTTCCCTAAGCAACAGATTAATCTCAAGTTCCTGTGAAGACACAGGGCAGAACACCACAGAGGTCAACTAGTCACCATCGTTGGGAGGAAAAAGCAACAAAAGGGATAACCGTTGACTGGGACCCAGCTCATCGCACCCCCTGCAATCAAGGCTACACTGTGGGTGGTGTCTGACTGTGGAGAACAGTACTGGGATTTCATGAATTTGGAACTACATTACCCACTGCATTCCCCTGTGGGGTTGGTCCCCTGAGACCAGAGTGAGAATCATAGAGAAGGCATCCACCTTTCCATGGAGCACAGGCTATATCCCATCACCCCACAGAGATCTGCAAAGCCAGAGAAGTGCAAGAGAGCTAAAAAGCACTTGGGATTTAGCACCACCAAATGGAAAACAATGGAAAGACTTATCAATCTATATGCCACTTGTACATAGATGCCTAGACAGAGAAGGAATCCATCAAATGTCATGAACCAAAGTAATTACTATTATTATTTTTTGTAAATCAATCAAATTATACCTATTTTTTTGGTATGCCACAGAATTTAGTAATTAGTTTATGTGTGCCATGAGATAAAAAAAAAAGGTTGAAAATTGTTGTCCTATACAATTCAATCGTTATGGAATTCAAATGTATTGTCTACAAAACAGGGTAATAGAAATTCTTCCATATTTTTTGTGAGAATTAAATGAGATAATGCATATAATTCAGTTAGCATAGTGTTTAGTACATAGTAAA
Organism: Murina feae; assembly: GCA_004026665.1. NCBI lineage: Eukaryota > Metazoa > Chordata > Mammalia > Chiroptera > Vespertilionidae > Murina > Murina feae. The sequence continues at coordinate 11,862 of PVJC01017432.1, read as the reverse complement.
CAGCAATCAGTGTTAGCTCATAATAATTTTAAATTATAAGGTGAAGGAATTAAGAAGTACAAATTCGTAGTCACAAAATAGTCATGATGTAAAGTACAGCCTAGGGAATATAATGAATAACCCTATATAATAAATGCTAAGTGTCCAGTTGTCTGGTCAGCCGTTCAACCAATCAAAGCATAATATGCTAATGATATGCTAAGGCTTCTCAACTACTCACTATGACATGTACTGACCACCAGGGAGCAGACAGTCAACTGGTGGCCTAGTCGCTATGATGTGCACTGACCACCAAGGGGAAGACGCTTCAACCAGCAGGTTAGCTTGTTGCTGGGGTCCGGCTGATCAGGACTGAGCAAGATGGGACGGACATGCCCTGGAGCCCTCCTGTAGTCCCTCCCTGGCTAACCAACCTCCCACATCTCTCCCCGGCATGGGTGGGGTCCCTCAGCCAGATAATCTGGGACCCTTTGGGGGATGTTAGAGAGCCAGTTCAGCCCAATCCCTCAGGCCAGGCAGAAGGACCCCACTGGTGCACAAATTTGTGCACCAGGACTCTAGAATTGTCATAACTATGTAGAGTGCCAGATGTGTATCTGAAATAGCAAGAGGACCACTTTGTAAAGTATATGATTGTCAAACCACTATGCTGTACACCTGAAACCAACACAAAATAATATTGAATGTAAATTGTGATTGAAAAAAATGCTAAAACTTAATTACAATTACATCATTGCTATAATTAAATCCACAATAAAGACCACTTTTTTCATAATTGTATTAAGAAAGCATGACACACAAAAAAACCTTGACAAACTATACTTTAATTATATTATTAATTACACAATTTATTGATATGTTCACATCCCCACAGCAGCATTTAGCCCTCTGGTTGTATCAGTCAGGAAAGGCTTTACAACGAAAGAATAATTTGATCTGGGAATTGAGAGCTGAGGAGAGAGGAAACCAGCCAAGTAACATAAATCATGTGAGTAAAGGTAGGAATGAGGCAGGCCCATCATGGAATAGTGAAAAGAACAATATAATTGGAACAATTGGTATACTTTGGAGTCTGGTGAAAATAATGTTGAATAAGTTGAAATAACAAAAGATAAAAATAATGTGGGATGCGTGAAAGGAATTTATGGAGGTCCTTGAATCAAAGCAGACAAAGAAGTCAGGTCTTTCCATTGAACCCAAATGAAAGTAGTCAGAGAGTATTTTCTTCTTCATGTTTGCAATGATAATTTGTGCTAATTGGTAATTGCTTTGATGGTGGGATGCAGATTCCATTGAAAAAAGTTAAAATTTGGAGTCAAGGAAATCAGCTAGGCTTTGTGCTGTCCAATAACTAGCCACTAGTTATATATAGCTATTGAGCACTGGAAATGTGCTAGTCTGACCTGAAATGTGCCCTAACTGTAAAATGCAAATTAGATTTCAAAGACTAGAAAGAATATAAATCAAATATCACATTAATAATTTTTGTTAATTACATTTTGAAATGCTAATATTTTGGATATTGGAATAAAATATATACAAATGAATTTCATCTTTAAATGTTGCTCCTAGACAATTTAAAATTATATATGTGGTTCAGATTACATTTCTATTAGACAAATAGAAGTTTAATGGAAGCATGTATCAATGAAATGATAAAATTGTGGTCTAGTATAATAACTACAAATGGAGTAGAATGGAAGGAAATATTACAAAAGAAGAAGTCAAACAGTTCAGTGGTAAGGAGAGGGATGCTAACATCAAGAATCTGAGATTGGGTGACTTGTTCTACAACTGACAGAAAGAAGTTCATAGGTGGAGAACTTATGTGAAGTGATTAAAATACTTAGTTTTAGACATGCTGAGTTTGAAATGTGGTAGGATATGCAAAAGAAGAGAAGGAAAGGAGAATACAAAAGATCAAGTCACTGATGTGGCCTGAGTGGGGCCAGTGGAGCCGGGGTGGTTCTGCTGGAGAGTGAGCAGTCCTGACAGAGCTGACCAGGCTCTGCCAGGAGTGCCAGTTGTTGGGCAGTGTGTTCATGCCCCTGAAGAAGTATGATGGCCGAACTAAACCCATTCCAAGGAAAGTCTCAGTGGAGGGCTTTGAGCCCTCTGACAATAAACGTCTGTTAAGAGCTACTGATGGGAAAAAGAAGATTAGCACAGTGGTGAGCTCCAAAGAAGTGAATAAGTTTCAAATGGCTTATCCAAACCTATTGAGAGCGAACATGAATGGGCTGAAGAAGAGGGACAAAAAGAGCAAGAGTAAGAAGAGCAAAGCAGCACAGTGAAGGGCTCCTGGTTCCCTGCTTTCACCAACTAACCACCAAATGGCTGTTTTTCCTTTGGTTTTTGCTTTTGGCCACAAAACCTTTGGCCCTGTATTAACTGATTTCATGTGAGATTATGTTCATTTCGGGCGGAAGATCTGTGATATTTACAGGGTAGTGATAAGAAGCCAGTTTATTTTAGATCTGGCTGCACAATCTATGTTGCCTACCTGCATACTCCTGGATTTTAGTTAAAGACTTTGTAGCCATCTGTGTGAAGAACAATACATCATTAAATCTGTTTATTCATTAAAAAAAAAACAACACACACACACACACAAGATAAAGTTACTGAATATGGCAAAAGGGATACATGCATATGCTAAGTAATAATATCAATAAAATTATGAGGACAAAAGCAATATTGTAAAGGGTTAAGGAATAATAGTAAATAAATACACGCATTGTAGTATAGATCATTCTTTTGAGAAGTTGTCACTGAATGAAAAAAAATAGGGTAAAGACAAAGAATAAGCATGAGGAAAGGGTTAGGGTTTGGGTTTGGGTTTGGGTTTTGGTTTCTAAGAGGGAATGGAATCCACATCTTATCTTTTCATTCATTCATTTAGTCAACCCAGTCAGTCTTTCAGAAACCAGGTGACTACACAGTTCCTAAGCCTCAGACAACTAAGTCATTCAAGCTCTATAGGAAAGTCGGAACAAGCATAAAGAAAAAATAGTAATAAGAAAAAGAGGATCAAATAAGTGGAATGAACATAGACACACACACACACACACACATCTTTTAAGGGGTAGTGCAAGCACCTGGGGCAGCTGAATCAAGGAGTAAGAGTATAATAACCAGATAGAGAAGCAGGGACCAGACCAAGGAGTGACTCAGCCACAACAAAAACATTTGCACTTCATCCTCAGGATCAAGGTGAGCCATTAAATAGTTTTAAAGAAGGAATAACATCATCAGACCTGTACTTTAATGGTTTTGCCAACAGATTGTAGGACAGACTGGGGAAGACTAGAGGAGAAATATCAGTTAGGAAACTATTGTAATCATCCTCATGCAGGATAATGAGGACCAAGCATGTCAAATTCAAACACGAGCCAAACAAACGAGGCATTGCGCCTGCGGGCCGAGAGTTTGATGGGCTTGATGAAGGCCTTAATTTGCCTTTGGAGGATTTTCTTCCCTGTCAGAGCTTCATCTGTTTGCTGAGGTTCCAGCAAATTATGGTAACTCCATTGCAATCCATGAATCAAAAGGATGCAGAAAAGTTAGGAATACATAAAGAAATTGGAACATGGAATGATCGCAGCCATACCAAATCAGCCTCTATGAACCAGTTCTGATGAAGCACAGGAATGAACAAACACAAGTCATTTTGGAAACTGTTTTAGGTAGATCTGTAAGCCTATCCATGCATTTCAATTCAATTCAATAATTACACAATACAATATCGAAGGTTGTAACTTAGAGTATAAAATGGGGAAGGGGTAGCAAAAGATAAGTGAGAGATGAGACAGATGTCTGTAATGAGTGCCAAGGAGTTTGGACTTCAGCCTTTAGGGACGTGGGGTCACTAATGGGTTTTAAGAAGGATGATCCAGTCAAGTTTTCATTTTACTCTATAGCAAATAGATTGAAACTGGAAAACTTTAAGACAATCAATTGGAATATTTTTGGCATAAACTAGGAGAGAGATGGCAGCTCTCTAGCCTAAACTGGTAGCAATGGGGATAAAAGAATATGAATATTCTAGAAAATATTTAAAGTAGAATTATCAGGTCTTTGTGACTGATGGGAAAGGAAAGGAAGGGTGGGGAGGGGAGGGGAGGAGAGGAGGACGGTAGGAGAGGGGAGGGGAAGGGAGGGAGGGGAGGGGAGGAGGAGAGGAGGGGAAGGGAGGGAAAGGAGAAAAGAGGGAGGAAATAGGAAGAAAGGAGGAAATGAGTAAGTAAGCATAGCATAGTATAGCAGGCTCAAAAATTCTTTTAAAAAGTAGTACCTTTCTGTGATTAAGTATAGAGATTTTGAATATTAAATAATATTTTAAAATATTTTCCTTTATAGTACTTTTTAGCCAACGTGACTCTCTCAGACAAGCAACTAGCTCACTGCAACAAGAGCAGGAACGCTGGACATGCACTTGCAATGACATGTGCTTTTAAGCCCATGGGAGAGGGTCAAAGGCAACATCCCAAATCAGAGAGCTGGGCAAGGGTAAGAGTGCAGCAAACACAGTCTAAGCATACATACAAGGTGATTGAGTGAGTTGGGAGAAAAGCCAAAATGGAAACCAAACCCAAAGCTGGGCTCTCAAGTCAGAATGAGGGTCCACTCAGGCAGGAAGGAAGTGCAGAATAAGGACTTATGGATCACAGTGGTGGGCCTGGGCTTCCCTCCTCCCTTTCTGAGAAGGCATGATCTTTTCCCCTATTCACGGACAAGAACAGCTTGGGTGGCACATATGAGTTACTTAGATGTTATCAACCTAGAATCTAGTTGCTGGCCAACCTACTTTAGGAAGGCAATTCAAATCTTCTACTATAAATTATATAGTTATATTTATGTATATCTTCATTTTAAGAAAATATATCAAAACTATTAAAATGCTGAGTAGCTCTCCAAAAGCATAATATGAGTCAAACTTGAACCAGAATATAAGATTCATTTCCTCACTCCTAGCATCATTACATCTGCCCGTTATGCTGCTTCCCATCAAAATGATTTAAAGTTATTCTTTTTTCGCTCTAATGCTATGACCCAACGATACCACATAAATTTCAAGGTAATATTAGAGTTATATTTCCTTTCAGAATGCAAAAATTATTTCTAGTTGACAGCAAAAAGCAAAACAATACTAAATGATGTTTTCTCTAAATTTAAAGAGTTCAATTCTACATATTACTCTTATATCAAAAAAATATTTAAATATAAGCTCATTCTTAGCAATAATATAGCCTGGCTCCCTGTATACACGCAAACTTAAATATGGGGATCACAGCATAAAGGTTAATGCTGTGGACTTTAAAATCAAACATACAAATGTTTTTAATCACAATTCTGACACACCATGTGATCTTGGGCAAGTGACTTAACTTCTTAAGTCTCAGCTTCTTCATCCATAAAGTGGGGGTAATAATAGCAACTCCTCTGGGGGACTGTGGTGAGGATTAAATGAAAAATGCACTTAAAGGCTTATCACAATTCCTAGCTCTAGAGTTTCTGCTCAGTTAATGTGCACTATTAACAGTAGTAATAGTCCCCCCTCAGGTTCATGGCAGAAAGCTCACAAGATGGAGCTAAGACTCTCCTGTGGGCTCTTCTGTTTTGCTGGTGCCCGTGACATGGAATTATGTCATATTTGAGAGCATGTCAGGAGAATGGCGGGACTCTTCATGTTTTCCAGGAGCACTGGGGCTATACCACACACACAGCTCTAAAATCTAAGCAGATTTCAAAGTTGCTTAAATAGTTCTTTTTGGCCAAGAGTCATGTACACTGCCAAATGGCAATGGAATGATTTTCCACTCAAACTTAGCAATAGCAGGATTTAAACAGAAAACTCAAAGGAAGGGAAGGGAAATGATATGCTTCCTTCCTCAGGTCAGTTTTGGACTCTTTAGCAAAACAGATAAAAATTATAAAGGAGAGAGAACCTTTGGGTATTATAGTATTTACTAGGGGCCCAGTGCACAAAAATTTGTGCACTCAGCGGGGGGGAAGGGGGGGGGACGAGGTCCCTCAGCCTGGCCTGTGCCCTTCTGCAGTCTGGGACCCCTCAGGGGATGTCCACCTGCTGGCATGCCTGGCCAGCCTGGGTGAGGGGTTGATGGCTGTTTGCAGGCTGGCCAAGCCCCCCCCAGTGTAGACCCTCACCCCATGGGGGTGTGGCCATCCTGGGTGAGGGTCTGAGGGCTGTTTTCAGGCTGCCCACAGCTCCCATTGACCCAAGGTCCCAGTGAGGCTGGCTAGAATCAGGTTTCTGGGGTTTATTTATCTTCTATAATTGAAACTTTTTTACCTTGAGCGGAGGCCTAGGCAAGCAATGGAAGCCTCCTGTTTGCTTCAGCTCTGTGGCTTCTATAATTGAAACATTGTTGCTTGAGCAGAGGCCCGCTGGCCTAGTCAAGCAGTTGCAACGAAAGCCTCCTGCTTGCTCCAGCTCCGTGGCTGCTGGCCACCATCTTGGCTGGGTTAATTTGCATACAGCTGCTCTGATTGGCTGGTGGGCATGGCTTAGGTGTCTTGGAGTGATGGTCAATTTGCATATTACTCTATTATTATATTAGATTATTAATGTATCAAACATAAATTGAAAATGAATTGCTAGCTACCATCAGAACCCCCTTTCTGCTACTTCTTCATACTTGTGAACTCTTTTTCAGAAGAAATTAGAATTTCTTCATTTGGGTGCTCTCACTCGAGTAATAAAGATAGTTATTTTGAGTCAAATGGGAGACATTTGACTTCAGTGATCCTGCAAAAGTTCTATTCCTTTAAAATATAAAATAGAACCCAATAGCAAAATAATTTTTTGCATATTTCCATTATTCTTGAGAGTAACAGGAATTGGGAAATGCCAACAAGTGTTTAAATCTTCTCTAAACTGAATTCCAATCAAAAGCATCCTGATGGCATTCTAACTAAATTTAAAAACTTGCAAGGGTAAAGGTTCTATATGCTTCCTCAGAAAACACTACTGCAAAGTACTAACAGGAAATGTTTTCTTATTTATGTATACATGGCTTACTTCCAAAAAAGATTTGAGGCAAGGCATAAAGATATATATAGTACATTGAGATGGAAGGAAAACATAAATGAGGAAAACAGGAGAAAAATAAAAGCAATTGTAAGAAAAAAATAAAGATATTAATGCTAAATGTGGGTCACAAACTTGCTCTAAGCATCCTAGCAGTCAGTACAAAGAAGTCAATTATATATATGCATTTACAGGAGTTTTATTGGATCATACAGAATTATGTTGTGTAATTTTTGATTTCTTGAAACTCTGGAGCAGACATGGGGGAGGAGAGTTACATTTCTTATATTAACATGTTAGAAGAGCAAAGAAATACCAAGCACGCTTCCTAGAGAAATGGAGGGACCCCATTTATTAACACTAGTGGACTCCAGGAATAATTTCCAAATCAGAGTCAAGGTCAATTATATTATTTACAACCTACAAAAATAACAACAATAATTTGCTCAAGAAAACTTATTGTTACCTAAAACATTCTTCCTGCTAGGGTTTGTAACAACTTTCCTGTAAAAAGACTGTTATTTAGGCTATAGAGGACAATTTTCATATATTTCAGAGATTTTTACTGCTATATTTAGGTGGAAGATGTCATGACATCAACAAAAATAAGTAAATATTCCTCGTTAAGACAGAGAGAAAACATCTAATAAACATATTGCAAATAATATTCCTCTGTGTAAGTTTTAGCAGTTGATACTCCTTAAAAAAATCTATAAGAAAGATTATTTGATTTCCAATGATGAAATTAAACTATAAGATCCTATAGATTAGAGACTAGTAGTTTGATATTTCATGGAACTATATGTCTGTGGTAGACAGAATAATGGCCTTCATAAGATGTTCACGTCCTAATCCTGGAAACCTGTGAATGTTACCTTACATAGCAAAAGGAGCTTTGTAGGTGTGATTAAGTTAAGGACTTTGAGATAGTGACATTATTCTGGATTATTTGGATTGGCTCAATCCTATATAATAAAAGCCTAATATGCTAAGTGTCCAGTCGACCAGTTGGCCATTCAACCAATCAAAGCATAGTATGCTAATAATATGCTAAGGCAGCTCAGCCACTCGCTATGATGTGCACTGACCACCAGGGGGTAGACAGTCAACCGGTCGACCAGTCACTATGACATGCATTGACTACCAGGGGGCATATGCTCCAACCAGTAATATAGCTTGCTGCTGAGGTCCAGCTGATCAGGACTGAGCAAGATGAGCTGGACTCGCCCTGGAGCGCTCCCACAGTCTCTTCCCAGCTGGCAACCTCCCATGTCCCTCCTCAGACCCTAATCGTGCACTGGTGGGGTCCCTCGGCCTGGCCTATGCCCTCTCACAATCCGAGACACCTTGGGGGATGTTGAAGAGCTGGTTTCGGCCCAATCCTGTGGCCAGGCCAAGGGACCCCACTGGTGCACAAATTTGTGCACCAGGCCTCTTGTATAATCATAAATGTTCTTTTAAGAGGGAGGTAAGAGGGTCAGTATCTAAGATGGGAAGGACAATGACAGATGCAGAGGTATGAGTGATATAGGAAGGGGACATGAACCAATAAACGTAGTGACATCTAGAAGCTAAAAAAAAAAAAAAAAAAAAAAAATCAAGGAAATGGATTCTTCCCCAGAACTTCTAGAAGGAATGCAGCCCTACTGACACCTTGATTTTTGGAATTCTGATCTACAGAATTAATAACATAATAATTTTGTGTTGTTTCAACTACTAAATCTGTGATAACTTATTAGAGCAACAGTAGCAAACTAATTCAAAGGCTATGAACTAAATACATTACTTACTGGTCTCATGAATTTCTACCCATGTGTCAAAAATAAGCAAATATATGTGATTTTAAAAAATAATGTTCAATTGAAAATATATTTCCTACATTTTAGCAAATCACAAAATGAGTCCCAGGTATATTTACTTTTGATATAACAGTTTTCAAAGCATGCTTCATAATACACTGGTTCTGTGGGATAATAATAGGTATTAAGCACTAAAAGAATTCTAAGGTCAAACAACTTGGGAAAACTGTACTATGTCACTCTAGAATAATTGAAATATTTTTTTAATTACCCCAGGAGTTTAGATTTACTAAGAAATTTCTGTTATACCAAAGGTCCAAATAAAATCAACTCCACTATAACAGGTGTAAGATGAAGGCACTGTAGTAACATAAATGTACTAAATGATCGTATGAAAATGTCATGCCATGCCCTATAAAGTCTTGCTCATCAAAGCTCACCACAATTTCACACTCCTCAGCCCATACCCATGTAGCTACCCCTGTAGTCCCTGCTCAGCAAATAGATTCTCAGATAACATAGCCGGTCCTTCACATCTTTGCCACCTGCCACTGACCTTGACCAAGGAAGCTTGCCTAGGCTTTTATTTAGAGAAATGGCACCAGGGCTACTCACTAATCAAAGTGAAAAAAGCAATCCATCTATCTCGTTTATTTAACCAGCCCCTTAAAATTCACTTACCCAACATATTCCACCATCCCTCCTCCAATGCTCTCCAGAAGGAAAATATTTGTCAAGAGTATCAGTTTAGTGGACCACAAACTTCAAACTTGGACATTGCAGAAGCTTCAGGTCTACCCCTAAAGAAGATTTCAATCGTTTCAAAGTTCCTGAGGCACAGAAAAAATTACTTCAAAGCTTGTCAACAAGAGCCAAAACTTGGTCTCTCATAAACTTAGTGCTATGCTAAAAATTTTATCAAATGCCTTCATTGTGGAACAAATGAGCACAATGAATCTTTAAGAGAAGAGGAAGATTATATAGTGTTTTCCACACATTTATGATCCAGGAACTTTCCAGAGCTTGTACAGAACAACATTTAGAAAACGATTTGCTAGTTATATATGAAATTTTCTACAAATCAGTCAACTTTTTTTTTTAATATATTTCATTGATTTTTTTTTTTTTTTACAGAGAGGAAGGGAGAGGGATAGAGAGCTAGAAACATCGATGAGAGAGAAACACCAATCAGCTGCCCTCGACCAGAATCAAACCTGCGACCTTTCAGTCCGCAGGCCGATGCTCTATCCACTGAGCCAAACCGGTTAGGGCTCAGTCAACATTTTGAAGGACTATTGTGAGAAAAGAAAAAAAAAAGCCAATACAAAAAAATTTCTACAGGGGTAGTTTGAAAACTAATTTTGGCCAAATGACAAGGTAAAATAAAGAAGCTTGTTTCTAGATATTAGGGAGGAGGTTTGGGCCCTTACTACTGAACAACTAACCAGATTAATGAAGTTAAGATAGACTAAGAATGCCAAAGTTTCAGGCATGCAATTAAATCAGAAATTGAGGTCTTGAGGCCAAGACAGGATACGAATCAAAGAAGTCAACATTTGGCATGAAATCAACACGGTTAATAGGAAGCCAGTTCCCCTACCTACCAACTCAAACACAAAAGTGCAGAAACCAAGATAACATGACTCAAAATGAGTACCTCAGCATCAACCCAACTACTACAAGTTAAAATTAGGGGGAAAATATTTCAAACAAAATAAGTGGTGTCCTGAGAAACAACTGTCCTTATTTTTCAAAATCATAGAAAATAGCCATATATATCTGACAAGCGAACAATCACTCATTACCTGGGAATTCCATAAGCCTTAGGCACAGAATAATTTCCTCAGTTACAATCCTCTTATTTATCCTAAGAACTGAAAAAAAATTGCTACTTTTGAGAACTTTCAAAAAAAAGGCATAAGAATCAATCATTAACATTATTCCATAGAAAGTTATCAACCAAACTTCCCCATTCCAAAATACTTCTAAAAGAAATTTTATTCACCAAATTTTTATATTCCATGAAGAAAAACGTAATTATAAACATCATTTTTGTTTAACCTGGAAAAGCCTATAAACATCCACAACTACCCACACTAACACACAAAATCCAAATTAGTGTAATACAGTATAGACTGTTAGAAAAAGAAACTTAATACCACATAGTAGCCACTGTGAATTTATTGTCTTAGGTGAGGGGGTCTTTCATTAATCGAGATGATGTAATTAATTTTTTTTAAAACATTTTTCATTGATTTCAGAGAGGAAGGGAGAGGGGAGAGAGAGATAGAAACATCAATGATGAGAGGGAATCACCAATTGGCTGCCTCCTGCACGCCCCCTACTGGGGATCGAGCCCACAACCCAGGCATGTGCCCTTGACTGGAATCAAACCCAGGACCCTGCAGGCCAATGCTCTATCCACTGAGCCAATCAGCCAGGGCTGATGTAATTGATTTTTTAAAAACAAAAGAGGTATATCCAGCTTATATCACTTATATTTTCACAAAACAAACCTGAAATATGATCACAATACTTAACATATTTTACCATTAAAACTTATTCATTCAACAGATACTTACTGAATACTTTCTCTAAACACTAAGCTAACAATAGTGAGTACTATTCATTTAATTCCAAACTGCACAAATGTAAAAATTACTTGTGACCAAAAATAAATAATGTTTTATAGTTATGTATCTTTCGTTACTTATTGAGATCCATAAAGGAAAGATAACTTTCTAAATCCTAAAGTGACACAATCCTTTTAAATTGTGCATTCTGGGAGTTTTACTGTATTTTCATAAAGTGTTGGATGGTATGCTTTCTTAAGAACATTGAATTAGTTTTACCTTTTACCTCAGGTTTATAGATAGTACATAATTTGGTCTGGTGTTTTGTGACTAAAGAAAATAAGTAATTTCAAAGGGAAAAAGCATTTTAATGCATGATTTCATAGTTAAAAGCTCTTATTTTTAAAAATTTGTCATTTGATTTCAAAAAATCCAATTA
>PVJC01017431.1:0-32516 GCA_004026665.1 Murina feae | reverse complement strand
ATTACAGCAACAAGGACAGGACGTTGGGGGGGGAGGGGTAACAGATCAGCCAAGGGACTTTTGTGTGAGCATTTAAGCATAACCAATGGACACAGAACACTGGGGGGTAGGGGAGGCTGGGGGAAGGGCAGGGGGAAAAAGAGATATATGTACTAATCTTTGTAAAGCTTTATGTAATTTAAAAAAAATGTAAAAAAAAAAAAAGACTTGGTTTGGCTGCTTACTAGTTCTGTGACCTTGGACAAGACACTTTACCTCATAAAGCCTCAGTTTCTCCACTTGTAAAGTGGGATAAGAGTACATGTGAAATCCTGTGACAATAACAACCTATCCTGCAGTTCTTTTTTAAAAATATATTTTATTGATTTTTTACAGAGAGGAAGGGAGAGGGATAGAGAGTTAGAAACATCGATAAGAGAGAAACATCAATCAGCTGCCTCCTGTACACCCCCTACTTGGGATGTGCCTGCAACCAAGGTACATGCCCTTGACCAGAATTGAACCTGGGACTTTTCAGTCCACAGGCCAACCCTCTATCCACTGAGCCAAACTGGTTAGGGCTATCCTGCAGTTCTTGTGAGGGGCAAGTAGGATAAGATATGACCCTTGGATGGGCAGGCTTGCGGAATTGAGTGTGCAGTTTCTGGTCAGGAAATGTTCCTCTTTGTCCTCTTATGCAGCCAATGTCGTCACCAGCAGGCTCCCAGGACAGAAAGACCGTTGGTGGACTCCCCCCCCCCCGCCCCAGTAAGTAAGGGACCCCACTCAACCTCCTCAAAAGCCCTACCTGGGCTGCCACACCTCCCCTGGGACTCTTTAGCACCAACTGAAGCCCCCCCCACAACATCCACTATCCCTCAAATAGCCCAATTCTGCAAGGCTTCCAAACCAGACAGATCAAAGCACACCAGTGCACTTGTAGTTTAGCATATTTGATTTGAAAAGTTAGTTTGTGTCAAATATTGAATGAACAGTAGTGGCCTTTGTGCAGTATAGGATGCAGTCAAACATTTGGCAATTTGATTTTGGCACACTATGAACTATTTATTTGGTAAGCCCCATACTCTGAGCTGCACAAGCTTGGAGAGGATTTTGTTTCTTTTACAGGAAACTATTAAATTTACAGAATCTGATGTTTATTTCACAGTCTTGTACTACTGTATTGATAATGATTAATGGTACTGAGCTCAATGGCTATTGCCTTGTACATTTCATTTAAATGAGGTTTTATTACTCTAAAAGTGTGTCTTATTATGCCCCTCGGCCCTCCTGTGGGAATCTCTTCCCCAGCCCCTCTCTATGACCCTCTCCCTCATCCTTGTGCTCTGAAGTGTGTCTGTGGACAGTGGCCTCACAGCCCATCCAGGGACCTTGCAAGATGAGGAGATGACTGAGCAGAGGCCAAGGGTGAGGAAGCCCTGCCCTCCTCACTTCCCAGAACAGGTGGGTCACCTAAAGGCCTGGAGACCCCTATCCCACCCTTCACAACTCTGAGACCCCCTTCTGGCTGGGGGCAAGAGGACCAAAATGAAGGGCCATGAGTCCCCTGCCACCCATGTGCATCTCTTCCTCTGGTGGGAAAGTGGTGACACCAGCCAGTGTGTGGAGCTGCTCTCTGATTTGGAGCTGTCAGTACCCCCAGGAGTCTTGCTCTTGAGCTGGGCCATGCCAGGAGCCCAGGCTGCTGAAGGGATGGTAGCTTGATGTTTGGGGCAGAGTGAGCCAAAAGTGTAGGGGAGAGGAGCCAGGTGTGTGGGGAGACAGCGTGCCACGGGCAGGGGTCTCTGCCCAGTGGCCCCCTTGAGGGCTGTGAACATCACTATGCATTGTCTCTCCCACCCCCCAACACTGTCCTCTCCTCTCTAGGTAAGGGCTGAGGTCAGAAGGTGCCATGCTGTTGGGGCTTGACTAGAATTAGTTATGGTAGTTAGAACTAGCTTGGAGCCTACCTTTTGAGAGCCAGGTGACTTTGGCTATGTTGTTTCTTTGAGCTGCCAGTTCCTTCTCTATGAATTAAAGATAAACCTATTTACTGCATGAAGTTGTGAGGTTATCCAAGCTCCTATATAAGAGAGGCTAGCACAGAGCCAGGAAAAAGATGCTTGGTGGTCAGCATGCTCAGGGAATGGCAGGAGGTCCTTCTGCACCTCTCCCCTGAGGACCTCTGCTTTTGAACAAACCTAAATCCCAGAAGCGATCAGGGTCATAGCCTCGCTCCAGCACCGTCCTGGAGTATCTCTTGCACGTTCCAATTATTGACCCCCCACACACATGGTGCAGTTTAAAGCTGTTTCCTCTGTTCTCTCCTCTTCTGCCAAGATTCACTCACCACAAGGGAGCTCATCTGTCTGAGGTCAAGGTCAGCTGCTGGCAGGAGTTTGCTCCGCTAGGTAATTTATGCTTCCCGGTAGTATAAATTCCAAACAAACAGGCTTTCCTATACATATACATAAATGCAAAGATCCACACAGCCAAGGAAAGCAGCTCTCCTGGGCCCAAAATGAAATCCTCCCCATGTGAGAGGTCTCATGGGTGACTTACAAGGACACTCCAGCTCATGCTACACAGGTGCCCCCTGTTGCCTTTATTTGGGCCATGTTGCCACACATTATGTGGAGCTGACCTCAAATCAGCCCATTATTTATTTAGCTTATCCTGCCCAGCTCCATATCAAGGAAAGCATGAGACACCACCCCTGCCCTCAGAGTTCATGTCGTTGGAGAACTACCTATATAATTAAACTCCCGACTGTGTGCACTGAGGGAGAACTGTTAACACTAGAGTTAGTATGTCTGTGCCAGGCGCTGTGCTGAGTTTTCCAGAAGTTGTCTATTTCATCTTCTCAGCCCCACGAGTCAGTCAGATTATCCCCAGTTTACAAATGAAGATTCTGAGTCTGAGAATGAATAACTTGTCCCAGGTCACAGAGCTAAATGTAGGCTTGAGTATGCAACCCAAGTCAATGTGACTCCACAGCCCACCCCAGCACTTCTCCCTCCAACCTGTGTCTTCCCCATCTCCTTTACCCACGTCTGCTAGACCAGCTGGCCAGTGCAAGATACACTACAAGATTGGAGTTAGGTCCCTTCTGCTCTTTCTTCCCTTTTCGTTTCATCTCCACATACTCCCAGCACTCTTTCCCCAGATAAGACAAAACAAAACAACAAAACAACAACAAAAAACAGGGAACTGGGACCAGTGGCTCCTTGGAGCCCCTTTTTCCCACTCTGAAGTAAACTCCAAGAGGAAATATACTTCAGTGCAAATCAGAAAAGGTGTTTACTATCTTTACCTCATGGAAGAATACTACTCCTTTCTTAATGAGACTGGTTTTGTCTTTATAAAAGAAGTCTTCACATAGGTTAGCTTCTCTTCTAACTAACCTATTCTTTCCTTTTTACTGCTTTGCTGCCAGTAAATCAAGATTCTACTGAGTTCTCAGGGATCCCAAGTTACATTCTTACAATGTAAGACAACGTAAACGTTAAACAACCAGGCACGTGGGATAAAGAGGTACTGAAAAAGAATTAGAAATACTGCCACATGTACGCATTACAGCACTACCCAGCCAGGTGGAAGAGGTAGCTGATATTTTTCTAAACAAACGAGAAATTAACACAGCAAGACAGGGGGTTTCAGCTCTTCTTAAGTCTGCTGGAGTTCCCACTCTGCTAAAATCCAGAATGTCCAATGTGCTTTTTAATCGTCTTGATAAATAATTGCTTTTTAGAAAGTCAAAGAAGCAAAGAAGGGAACTTTATCCCCAAAACATCAGGAGAGAGCAATTGTTAGTTGAACAATAGGCCAACAAGAAATGGTACGGCCTAAGCACAGGCCCTGGCTTTGGGGGAGCATATTTCAAAGATCATAGAAAAAGGCCAGAAATTACCTCACAGCCACAGACTTTAAAAGATATCAAAGAACACAATTTAGGCTGCTGCCTGAATCTGTGTTTCCCAGGCTACAGCTCCTTTTTGCTCAAATAAATGTTTCTTATAATAATAATAATAATAATAATAATAATAATAATAAAAGGCATCATTCTCTGAGTGAAAATGAACATGAAGGAACAGTTCAAAATGGAAAATCTGACCATATTACACAATAAAAAACAGGAGTGTGGCTGCAAATGGAAATCAGTAATGAGTTTTACAAAACAATAAAACAAACAGGTCCTTCATAGGCAAAAATGTAAGAATGGGCTGGACATGGAAAAACAATATCAGGAATATCAAAGAACAGAATATGCTGACATTTATGCAAAACCTTTCAAAGGATTTTTGGGGCTGGGAGGGAAACACAAGTGAAAGAAAGAGTTCAGCTGTACTTGGAGTTGATAATGTGATGTTACCACTTTTGCTTCCACATTCCCTATCAAGGAGAATTATCTTCACCCTGGGAAGGACTGAGCATGCTCGACAGGAAAATTCCATGACAGGTGAAAAGATAGAAAGAGAAAACCTATGTTTAAAAAGAGTTCACCATCCTATACTAAGACGAATTATACCACAGGCACTTAAAAACAAAAGAAACTGCAGATGTAATCAGAGCGAACATCCCAATTTTCAAAAGGAGGTAAAAAATCTACTGCTATTTCAGACCAGTTAATTTAGGTTACTTTTTTTTTCTTTATTGTTTATATTATTACAGTTGTTTCTCTTTTTCCCCCTATAGCTCCCCTCCTCGCAGTTCCCACCCCATCCACTGGCCTTATCCCACCCCCACCCCCACTGTCCTCATCCATAGGTGTATGATTTTTGTCCATTCTCTTCCCATACCCCCAACACTCCTTTCCCCCTGTGAATTGTCATTCCACTCCCTTTCTATGCCCCTGATTCTATTCTATTCACCAGTTTATTCTGTTCATCACACTTCTTTTATTCACTTGATTTTTAGGTTCACTTGGTGATAGATATGTATTTGTTGTTCATAATTTTTATCTTTACTTTTTCTTCTTCTTCCTCTTCTCAAAGGATACCTTTCAGCCTTTCATATAATACTGGTTGGGTGGTGATGAACTCTTTTAGCTTTTTCTTGTCTGTGAAGCTCTTTGTCTGACCTTCAATTCTGAATGATAGCTTTGCTAGGTAAAGTAATCATGGTTGTAGGTTCTTGCTATTCATCATTTTGAATATTTCTTGCCACTCCCTTCTGGCCTGCAAAGTTCTGTTGAGAAATTAGCTGACAGTCGTATGGGTATTCCCTTGTAGGTAACCAACTGCTTTTCTCTTGCTGCTTTTAAGATTCTCTCTTTGTTTTTTGCCCTTGACATTTTAATTATGATGTGTCTTGGTGTGGTCCTCCTTGCATTCCTTTTCTTTGGGATTCTCTGCACTTCTTGGACTTGGAAGTCCATTTCTTTCACCAGGTGGGGGAAGTTTTCTGTCATTATTTCTTCAAATAGGTTTTCTATATCTTGCTCTCTCTCTTCTTCTGGCACCCCTATAATTCTGATGTTGGTACGCTTGAAGTTGTCCCAGAGACTTCTTACACTATCTTCATATTTTTGGATTCTTTTTTCTTTTTGCTTTTCTGGCTGGGTGGTTTTTGCTTCTTCATATTTCATATCTTTGTCTTGATTCTTGTGATCCTCTCATCTGCTGTTGGATCTCTGTATATTATTCTTTATTCAGTCAGTGTATGCTTAATTTCTAGCTGGTCCTTTTTCATATCCTCAAGGGTCTCACTAAATTTATCAGCAGTCTCTAGAATATTCTTGAAAAGTCTTATAACTATGGTTTTGAATTCTATATCCAGTCGTTTGCTTTCCTCCATTTCTGTCATTTGTGACCTGTTTCTTTGTCTCCGCATTTTGGCTGCTTCCCTGCATTGACAGAGTGGCTTTTTAAAAAAATATATATATTATTGATTTTTTACAGAGAGGAAGGGAGAGGGATAGAGAGTTAGAAACATTGATGAGAGAGAAACATCCACCAGCTGCCTCCTGCATACCCTACACTGGGGATGTGCCCGCAACCAAGGTACATGCTTTTGACTGGAATCGAACCCAGGACCTTTCAGTCCACAGGCCGATGCTCTATCCACTGAGCCAAACCAGTCAGGCGACAGAGTGGCTTTAATCAGCTGTGTCTATGGTGTGAGAACTTCTATGCTGGAGACACCCTTATGGGACAAGACTTGCTTCAGTGGGGCTTTGATGCCTACTAAGTCTGCCCCCCTGAGTGTGTCCCTTATGAGTCTGAGGAGTTGTAGACTGGGTGATCCCACTCTGACCACTGGGTACACAGATTCTTGGAACTCCAAGGAGGTGCTATTTTAGCTTCTGCCTGGGGCTTCCCAGCCTTTTATATGCAAAAGCCTCTGCTCCCAGCTTGGATGAGGTGGAGTTTCAGGGAAAGCTATGGCCAATTCTCAGCCCTGCCCTAAGAGGCACTGGGTCTCAAGCCACTCTGGAGTTCCTCCTGGTGCCAGACGGTGCCTGACAGTCCAGCTCCTCCCTATATGATTCTGAGTCCCCAGAAACTCGCCTGGACCTGGAGTTCAGAGCCGTCGGCAGCTTGTGCCTCCCTCCGGTACGAAATGCTGCCAGCCCTTTCCGTGAGCCCCCTTTGCACGCACCTCCGTACCTCTGCACTTTATTTCCGCACCTCCTCTGCACCTCAGTCTCTTTCTAGTTGTAGAATTTCCACTCAGCCAGCCATCCTGTGGGTCTGAGTGGTGTCCGTTTTTTCTTTTCGTTGTGGTTTTGAAATGGTTGTGCCCAGCAGCAATTCCGGTGTTCACCTATGCGGCTATCTTGGTTTTTCCCCAATTTAGGTTACTTTTACTAGAACAGATTACTAACAAGATGGATGGTGATCAAGAAGTCCTAAATGTTTTATGTTTAAGTAATAATGTAGATACAGACATTGCAAATTATTAATATTATGGATTTAGCAACAGAGCTTAGTTCTGAAAGGAAATGAACTTTATAACAAAGTCAAGCTGACATTTTATGTTATGCATAATTTTTATCATACTGTATGGTAATCAAGCATAAATGGAGCCCTTTGTGCACGTGAAACAATTAAAATTCCTTTAAAGCAGCATCTCTAAAGTCAGAGGATGTGGGAGGTAGAAGACAGCCAGGGGCTGCTCCACTCCCCACACCACTCCACATCACCAGTCCTTAGGGAAGGAGGTTGCCCTCCCTTAAACTACGACCAGTCCAGACTCCAGCCAACAGCCAGGCTTAGGACATAATAGTTAGAGCTAAGTTACCATGTTTGCTGGATTCTCCATGAAAGGAACCAGAATCTGGTTTTAAGAGGGCAGATATCTATCTGCTCTACTGAAACAATCAGGAAGAGGAAAGTCTTTCCTGGGCATCTTCTGACCACCCAGAACTAGGTGGGGGTGGAGGGGGTTGTTAGCTGCAGCAAATAGCAGGGGAAAGGGAAGGGGCACTCAAAGGGGTGTGGTGGCATTAGTCAGTTGCCAACTGCATTTGAAGTGTTTGCTATTTGGACATATGCTCAGGGGATGGGAGCAGAGTGGTTCTAGGGCAAGCCTGAGTGGAACACTGAAGGTGAGGGAAAAGGGAGGGAGGCCGGCAGCTAGAGGACAACTCTTGTGGACAGAGGAGAGAGGGAATGACAAGAGCTGAAAGAAGGATGCAAAAAGAGAAAGCTTCAATAGAAATATTTGCTTTTCATAGAAATGTGCCCCGGATTTGAAATGATATGCTTTCTGGCACTGGCTTCAACATTCCAGTGTGTGTTTTCCAGAGCAAGGGGAGGCAGGGAAGGAGGGTACAGATGAAACAAAAATTGGGTGGTGAATACTCATGATGAGTTCACCATATTATTTTCTCTATTTTTATGTTTCCATTTTTTAAGTTGTTTTTTTTTTTAAGCTACTGAAGGTTTCTCATTAGTCTATTGTTTTCTTTAAAATCCTTATGCGGTTCTATACAACCTTTCCCCTCCTCTCATTACTTTGCTAGCCTCCTTTCTCCTACTGTCGGCTGTTCTGTGAGTTCACCAGGCACACTCCTCCCACCCGAGGGCTTTACAAGGTCTTGGCTCAGATATCCACACAGCTTACTCCCCTTCTCCAGGTGTGCTCTAACCACCCTATGCAGAATGGCGGCTCACTCTTTTCCTACTCTTGGGCCCCCAGCAGAGTTCACATTTACCACTCTACATTTATGTTTTCTCTATAGCACTTAAGATGTTCACCCTCAGTATCTATTTTATTACCTGTCTTTGTTACTACATTTTAAATCACCATAAGGACAGGGAATTTTTGTTTGGGTGGAGCTGTTCAGTGGCTAGCGTCACACCTGGCACCCAGTAAATGTAAGTGGAATGAGTATAGGAAGTTTTAACTGCTTACAAGTCAAGAGACAAGGGAGGGAGTAGGCATGTTTGAGCTTGGTGCTAATGTCTTCCTCAGTAGCTGCAGGAGCTAAGACCCAGTGACTCCCATTCCACTCTCGTGCACTACACAAGAAATCTAGGGTGCCTGATTTCTGAGGAGTGGAGAACTTACACTGAATGGCCAGATTATTATGACAATCTGATGTTTGTAGGCAAATTAGCCATACAGTGCATTGTATGGGATATGAAAGCTGAAGGCCTGTTCGAACACCCTTGCTGTCTGCAGTTACCAAGATAAAACATCTCCAATTCACACAGAAACACACGGATTGGACAGTCAAGCAACGGAAAAAAGTTATGTGATCCAATGAATCACGTTTCCAGTTGCATCATGCAGATGGCAGAGTGAGAAATTGGCAGAAACAGCATTAAAGCATGCACCCCACATGCATGAGTACAACCCTTCAAGCTGGTGGGGGCAGTGTTATGGTTTGGAGCATGTTTTCCTGGCATGATTTGGGCCCTTTAAATGATGTGGAACAACGTTTGAATAGCACAACATACCTAAGTATCATTGCTGATCAGGTTCATCCTATCATGTTGATGGTGTGTCCCAATAGAGATGGCTTCTTCCAATAAGACAATGCGCCATGCCATGGTGCTCGTATTGTGTAGGAGTGGTTTCAAGAACATAAGGGAGACTTTCCCTTGCTTAGGTGGGCCCCACAGTCAACAGATCTCAATGCAATTGAGCATTTGTGGGACGAAGTTAAAAGAGTCATCAGGCAGCTGGTTCCACAACCATTAAATCTCA
This sequence comes from Murina feae, assembly GCA_004026665.1. Lineage (NCBI taxonomy): Eukaryota > Metazoa > Chordata > Mammalia > Chiroptera > Vespertilionidae > Murina > Murina feae. Next base: position 23,381 of record PVJC01017431.1, on the reverse strand, counting down.
CAGAACTGGACAGTGTTATTCATTAGGCATGGTGTGAGATCTCCGCATCATCCTTCAACATCTCCTGGAATCAATGCCAAGAAGAATTGTTGTACCCAGATGTCGTGGCCCCCAAAGACTACGAGTGAGCCCCAAAACCGCTGCAAGAACATGAGAGCTTTATTATACAAGTTAACTTGGACTCCCCACTTGCCCACCGCACAATGGCGCGACGGGGGAGGGAGTGCCGGTTTCAGACAAAACCAAAGGATTTATAGGGCCGGAAGTAGTGGGTGGGGTAACGCGTGTGGCCCCTGTTGATTGGTCAAGGGAAGGTCCTTAGCCGGGCATTTCCTCTGCATCCCTATTGGCAGATCTTCACTCTCGCACTGCCCTTCCACCCTTACAGAATCATCACAGTATTGAAGGCAAAAGGTGGCCCAACGAAATATTGATGGGGTGGTCATAATAATCTGGCCACTCAGTGTTTATATAGCTCTTCAGAATTATGGCCCTCCTCCCAACCTCTAAACAGAAATTTAAAAACTTGGTTTTAAAACATCTAAGGCTATCTTGTTATATCATGTGACCTTGTAAAATTTTAACCAAACTCCTCATGACAAAGGGAGAAATTTCTGTCTAAACCAGTGCTTCCCAACCTTCTTTTGGCCATGCCCCACCTAAGCATCTCTAAAATCCTGATGCTCCCCCCTCCCCCACTCTGTGATATATAATTCTTATTATTCAAAAAGTGAACTCCTATTCACATGGAGGAAGCCTACTAGGCCATTAATTTGGTCTAAATAAGCTTCCAAAGAACATAGCATCCATGAAAGAGAAAAATAAAAGAACAAAAGGACAGTTGAAGTACTGAGGAAGAAATCACTAAGACATTGTTTAAAAATATAATACGAAGTGATGTGAAAAAATAGCAAGTTTCAAAACATATAATAGAGAACTGAAATGCATAAATATATCACAATATATATTTATATTACTGTATATGAAGCCCCTAGAACCATAAGAAATGCAGAAAATTCACTGTTAATAACTCATTCTCAAGCTCCTCCCCCCCTTAAAAATCAAATTGCCCCCCTGTGGGCATGTGCCCCACATTGGGAACCACTGGTCTAAACTATATACTTGAAAAACTTCTCAAAATTGGAACTTTCAGGAAATTTTAAGCTTCAGCAAAATGCTTATTTTAAGAGGAAGTTATCACAAATGTTCGAAATCAGATCTATAATTAGGAAGAATGTAAGCATCAAAACCCAATTTAAAGAGACTATTTCTTGCCAAGACTTTTTTGTATGTAAAGCAATTTCTAACAGCCTTACCCCTCCCTGCATTTGTAGCTACTTCCCTACACTACGAAGTTACTCCTATACACTTCATTTATTCAAAACACAAACTAGCAGTGGGGCTTGAACAAATCATTTTTGGGCCTAATTTTCTGATGACAAAAATATCATAGGGGGTATGTGTGTGTGTGTGAGCACAAATGTACACCATCCAGAACTTTAGAAGACAGACATAATCTTGGGAATCAGATAAACAATAAAATAAAATCCCACAAAAAGCTGGGAATTATTGCCTTAAGTGATAACCTAGGTATTTGCAAGCATGGGGGAGGGAATATCCAAACCTCCTTTAACAATGTTAACCTTTGGACTTACTCACTAGTGACTGTTCAGCAACATTGCAGCATGTAGTACAGATGCTGTTCAGAGAATGGATGACCTTCCTGGGATGACCAAGGCCAGATCAGAAGGCCAGGATAAAATGGCCATACTCCTTGGCTTCCATTTCCACAGACAGGCCTTCATGTCTGCTGCCGCTCCCAGGCCTGAGGAAAGGTTGCCATCTGAGGACCTACGTTTCAGCGAGAAACCCTGTGCAAAATGACCATGAAACTGTCACCAACCATTCAGTATCCCCATAGTAGCAGAAGTCACTTTCAAGTCACCTTATGGATTTAAGTAGTTTACAGTCTTGCTTTTTAACCAAAACTTCCCGTTTTACAAAATCTTGGGGAACCTTTCTTGAACTTCATTTCTCAGTCATTTGTGTAGTTCTGATTATTATTTGGAAAGAGAGTTCTCCATTGGCCCACAGATTCACTAAATGAGTAGAGTCTCTTAAAGTTCCCTTCCTCCCATAACCTATAAGCTCTTTCTATAGGGATGTGGTTCTACTTCCATTTCAACTCAAGTTCTAATCAGAATAGGTACCTTCAAAGTCCCTGTAAAAAAGCTGCCAGACCAAACTTCCACGTGCTCAATCAGGTGGTTCATCCCTACCCAGGATGAGCATCCACTTAATCATTATCTCCATTGCTTTGGCAGGGAAAGGGATGGAGTGTCCCCATTCTGTCTGCCACAGATTCAAACTGTTCATTAGGGGAAGTGTCCCAGGGGACAGAGTCTACTAGCTTCAAAAGAACTGTAATGCAGTTTTCTGTGCTACTGTTGGGAGGGAAGGAGTGAGGAATGAGCTTTTCAATTATAAGAAATCCCAAGCCCAAATTGCTGTACCTGTCAAGCAACAAAAATAGCTTCTATGAACAAAAGAAATCTGCCATTCTGTTTGATAGTCTTGTGATGCATTTATTTCAGTTCTGTCCTAGTTCCCTATTCTCCTAATTGCTGAGAAAAGAATGCTACCTGAAATTGTGTGAATTTTCAAAAACAATTATTTTCTTTACCTGTAAAAATGGCCCATTCCTCCTCTCTCAAGAAAGAACTTTTTTAAAAATATATTTTATTGTTTTTTGTTTTTTTTTTTAACAGAGAGTAAGGCAGAGGGATAGAGAGTTAGAAACATCGATGAGAGAGAAACATCAATCAGCTGCCTCCTGTACACCTCTCAAAGCACATGCCCTTCACCTTAATCAAACCTGGGACACTTCAGTTCGCAGGCTGACGCTCTATCCACTGAGCAAAAACGGTTAGGGCAAGAAAGAGCTTTTTTGTTCTCAGAAAACTAAAGTTGCTTCAGGAAATTACTTTTTTTTTTTTTCAGTGAGTCCTCATAGTAGGACATGCTAAGTATAGACAAATAGCTTGTCATTAACCACAGCTGAGGTCTGCTATACAAAGAAAACCAATCTTCTCCTTCTTATTTGTTCTACGACCCCTAAATAGGTTAAAGAAAAACTAAGCAACCACAATGATTACAGGCTGTGCCACAACTAAGAATGAAAAGGCAAAGGCAGAACACTTGCAGGAGGATAAACAATTTGCTGTGTGTGCCCAGGGTCAGCCATTGGGCCTAAGGAACCATGCTCACTATATTGAAAACTTCCTCCAGACAGCATCTTCCTCAAAAGCACATGAAAAGCACACCCTCAACCTCTTTTCACAGGAAGAAACCATATTTCAGTAGGAAAAGACACATACAGAGCACTACAGAGATCCAGGACAACCTTAAAGTAATATATACCTCCAATGACTGCAAAGAGTTAAACATACAGTAAGTTGACAGATGACCTATGTCCACCAACTACAGGAGTAGGCTACAGAGCCCAGAGTTAGTGTCTCATGGCACATCCATGCTGAAAGAACAGTGGCAAGTTTAAACCTTTGCCATTTGCCCTGGCCAGGTAGTTCAGCTGGTTAGAGCATTGTCCTGATATGCCAAGGTTGTAGGTTTGATCCCCAGTTAGGCACATACAAGAATCAACCAATGAATGCATAACTAAGTAGAAGAACAAACTAATGTTTGTTTCTCTCTTCCACCCACTTTCTAAAATGCATTTAAAAAAATATATTTGCCATTTGATAATGTACAGAAACAGTAGAGCTAGAGAAGACAAAACAAAACAAAACTCAAGCAAAAAAATAGAATTTACATAAGTGTCAAAATGGCCAAGTAGGGTCATAGCCAGTTTATTTCAGTGGATAGAGTGTAGGCCCTTGAACTAAAGGATCATGGGTTTAATTCAGGTCTAGGGCATGTACCTCAGTTGCAGGTTCAACCTCTGGCCCAGGTTGGGGTGCATATGGGAGGCAACAAATTGATGTGTCTCTCTCACATCATGTTTCTCTCTGTGTGTCTCTCCCCGCCCCCTCCACACTCTAAAAATCAATGGGAAATATCCTTGAGGATTAATAACAGCAAAATGCAAAGTAGATATATGTTGTGCTCACTTTCTTCCACGACCACATCAAAATTACAACTAAATCACGGAACAACCATCATTCAGAACCACCTGAAATCTAGCTAAACAGAAGTCCTGTAACTAAGGATAATAAAGAAGAAGCCATGAAGAGGTTATATAAAGAAGTCATGAAGAAACTGGTAGGGGAATGGAGCCGGGAATGGGCAGGCCCTCACCTACAATGTGGCAGTTAAGAAATAGGAGGGATATCTCAGCTGTGGAGGTACCCCTTGAGGAGCCCCACAATGGGTTCCCCAGCCCAGGACTCCAATGTCAAGAAGCCCCCATAACTTCTAGCTGTGAGAGCCGGTAGGGAGGGCTGCTAAATAAGAAAGAGGCTGCTGAAGTCCCAGGTGTTCCTCTTCAAGGGTCTGGGCACAGACATATTTGCTTGCAGACTTACTCACTCTGAACTCCAGCCCTGAGCCAGCAGCTTGAAAAGTGCTGACACATAGGAGAGAACTGAACTGACTAGCTTCAGGGTGAGGGCTGGAGAGGCATCTCACTTGGGACAGAAGTGCTGGCAGATGCTACTGTTTCTTTGTTAAGCCCTCCCCCAAACGAGCTGGAAGGTGCAAGTGGGCACCCAATCTGAGTCTCCATCAACGTGGCTAACACTGCTCAACCTCCCACCCTGGGGATTCTCTGGGATGCCCACCCTCCCCAAGTTGAGCACCTGGCCCAAACTTCTTCCAGCAGAGTTTCTACACAAATGGCCTGTCTCAGGTCACACTGAAGACTTTAAATCTCTCAAAGATTCACAAATTCCAAACAAGAAAGGTATGACCTCAAAATCCCCATAGTCTGGCTAGGTGGCCACAAGCCTGGCAAGAGTGGCAGCTCACCTAGAATTTCAGCTTCGCCTTTCCCTGGAGCCTTCAAGCTCAATAGAGATGGCAATCACCTGCAGATCACGTTGTAGCTCCTACTTGGTGGCTCCAGGCCAGGCACAGGAAGCAGCTAACCTTGGCCTGCACTGGAGCCCATCGCAAGAGGCTCCAGAGCCAATATGCCCCTTGGCCAACTTAAGATCACACAAGACCACCACCCAGCCACTTCCAGAAATGAAACACCCAAATGGAAAGCAAGCACCAGAGCCCTGCTGAAGGAAAATATCCCTGAGGTCACTGCACAGGTTTGTCAGCTGTAATCACCACCATATCCCTCAAAGCCAGTCAACCTACACAGGGACACTGTTGGAGCACCCAGTTCTGGTGACCAGGGAGACTGTGCCACTGGGCCCCACAGGACACTTAAGGGCACTCTACCAAGATCAGGAGATGTAGCAGATCTACCTAATACATAGACACAAACATAGGGAGACAGCCTAAGTGAGGAGATAAAGATAGATATCCCAAATGAAAGAACAGAACAAAAAGTGAGAAAAGGAGCTAAATGAAATGGAGAGAAGCAATCTACCATATAGTGTTCAAAACACTGGTTGTAAAGGTGCTTCACAAACTCAGAAAAGTGGATTAACTCAGTGAAAACTTTAACAAAGCGATAGGAAACATAAAAATGGAGAGAGAAATCATAAAAAAGAATCAATCAGAAATGAATACAATAATTGAAATGAAGAATATATTAGAGGGAATCAACAGATTAGATGAAGCAGAAGATTAGATGAATCAGTGATTTGGAAGACAAGGTAGCAAAAAAATCCAATCAAAAAAGCAAGAAGAAAAAAGAATTTTAAAAATGAGGATAGTTTAAGCAACCTCTGGAATGACATTGAACATACCAACATTCACATCATAGGGATACAGGAGAGAGCAAGAAACTGAAAACTTATTTGAAAAAATAATGAAAACTTCACTAACCTGGAAAAGAAATAGACATTAAGTCCAGGAAGAACAAAAGAGTCCCCTAAAGGTTTAACCCAAACAGTCCCATGCTAAGACATAATATAATTAACATAACAGGTTACAGATAGAGAGAGAATCTTTTTTTTTTTTTTTTAGCCTCACTCTGGAATATGTTTTTTGAGGGGTTTTTTTTAGCGAGAGGGGAAGACAGAGAGAAACATTGATGTGAGAAACATCAACTGGTGCCTCCTGTAAGCATTCTGACCAGGGATTGAATATGCAACCTTTTGATGTATAGGACAATACTCCAACTGTGGCAGAAAGACCAAAAAACTAAGCGACACTTTGAAGAAGTGGAGAAATCAGTTTTAATAACACACACGGACTCTGGGGCTTGTCCTAAATCTCAAATCCAGAGTGGGGTTCACATGCAAGAACCTTGCTTTATAATTGCCCCTTGAGTTCATTGATCTGCAAATATACTCTCTCCCCTCAAGGCCCTGAAGGGAGTATTCTGTTCATCTTCCCTTTCCTCAGGTGTTCTTGGTTTGGGGCTCAGAACAAAGCCTCCTGCCCTCCCGCAGGACAGAGCTTTGTTCGGTTTTATGGCCTAAAATTCCTTGCAAAACCAGCTTCCTCCTCATTCTCCCCCACCCTTGTCCGACAAGCTTCTCTAGCCTTGTGGAGCCACGTTAGTTAGCTGTACATTGGCCATGACAAGTTCTATTATTTTTCATCTAATACAATCCCCCCCCCCCCACGTGCATTTGATAGTAGAATCATAACATGCTAAAGGCTGATAACCACTAGGACAAAGAGTAATTATGACTATTCCTGTCAAGCAGATGTCCTTGCTGCATGGGGCAGAGCTCCCTTCTTCACATCCCGCATATGAGGAAGAGGGCATGAACCGGTTCCTTGCCAGGTCCTCTGGCCTTGACAGGTCTGAGTTCACATCCTGAGCAGGATCCCCGCCTCGCCCTCCGAAAGACCAGCCCCCAGCCTGGGGCTCTCCCTGGGCACCAAAAGGTATTCCTCTGGGTGGAGGATCGACAGGTTCAGAAGTGTGTGGCCCCGAAGATCAGTCAGGGAGGGGGGCCCAGGCACTGGTGTTGTGGCAGCTCCGCGGGTTCAGGAAGCCACAGGAACCCAAGGATTCTGGGTAAGACGAGGGCTCTGGATGCCAACAGGAGGTGTTCATCAGGCCTGGGGCTAGGCTGGTGCAGAGCTGCTCCCTGGCTCTGAACTAGTGCAGAGGCACGCGGGTCAGGTCTATGCCTTCATTGTCACTGCTGAAGAAGGAAGTTTTGGCTTTCCCGTGGCAGCCAAGGTGTGAGCTGGAGGGCAGGGTAGTCAGCGGCCAGAAGCTTCACCAACAGGACCATCGACAAGGTCACGAAGAGGATGGGCAGCAGCAGATCACAGAGTAAGCAGCGTGTGCGGCACAGCCGCTGGGTCAGCAGGGCAGCCACCTGCATGAGGGTGCTGACAAGGGCACCGTCATGGGAGCCAGAGTGGATGCTGAGGCCTTGGCCTCTGCACCTCCAACCCTGTCCCTGAGCCATGTCTGACTGCTCTCTGGGATCTCGCAGAAGCATCAGAAACACCTCCTCCAAGGTGGTATCTGCGACCCCGCAACCCGCCAGGCACAAGTGGTGCCAGTTCTGCTCCAGCGCCTGGAAGAGCCTCTTGAAGCCAGTTGAGTCCGCGTCCTTGGGGAGGACGTAGCTCAGCGTGCGCCTGCTGCGTTCCTTCAGAAACGCTTGTGGGACGTAGGTCTGCATCAGGGCCGTGGTGCAAACTGCATCCTGCAGCCTGTCCAACTCCAGAGCAGAAAGCTGCTTCATGTCAGGCAGAGGCCTTTGCCGTAGGCCTCTGTCAGGCTGAAGAGGGTGCCACAGTAATGGAACTGGCCCTGCTGCAGGACGACCACACTGTCACTTAGCACCTCCGCCTCATCCAGGTGATGGGTTGTGAGGATGATTGTCTGACCTTCTTGGTACTGGATGAGGACGTCCCAAATGCTGCGCCAGGAGCAGGGGTCCACCCCACTAGTGGGTTCGTCCAGCACCACGGTCTTGAATGGGCCGAGGAAAGTGGTGCCGAGGGACAGCCTCCTCCGCAGGCCTCCGGACAGGGCAAAGGCTTGCTGGTGCTGGTGCTGCATCAGCTCCACATCCCAGAGAGTCTTGTCAACCTGCTCCCGTTGCCCTGCCCGGGTCCACTGCAGCAACTTGATGGATGTGAAGAGCAGCAGGTGCTCCAGGACAGTGAGCCTGTCCAACAGGACATCCCGCTGAGGACATACTCCCAGCTCCTTTCTGACCACAGCCAAGTCTGTCTACAGGTTCCTGCCATCCGCGAGGGCGGCCCCAGAGGTGGGCGCATGCAGCCTGTCACCAGTGACCTTCCACTTAGGCTGGACTACCCTCACTTGGGAGCAGTGGACCCAGGCACTCAGTCCTGCAACCTCAAGAGCCATGGGGCTATCCAGGATGATGGCACGTAGTCCCGTCAGGACAGGAGCCAGTCCCTGGGTGGCCCCCACCCAACAGAGTCATCAGACCAGAAGGCAAGACCTCCAGAAGTGCTCCATGCTCCTAGACTGCCCTCTGGGCAGGCTGCAAAGTCTGCAAGAACTTGAGTAAAATCAATTATGCAGTTGCCCTTTGCTTCCATGAAGTTTCTATACCCTGCAACAGCTAACACAAATTGTGTCCCAACCTGTGGGGGGCCAAGTTTCTGTATGTTGCCTGGGTCCCAACCTGAGTTGGGCATGGGAAGTGGGAAGCAGCTATGGGGCAGGAGACCTCCCTCAGAGAGGGCAAGTGTTCAAGCCAATGGGGGGGGGGTGTGAGGATCTATGCCCCACCTCTGTTGACCCCCAAGTTCTCGCCTGATGACCCCTTGCGGCTGTGCCTGTCTTAGGTTGGTCCTCCCCTGAGGAATCTTACCTGTCATTGGCTAACTAGCCATCCTCTGGGGTCAAAAAGGGTAATGTGAGGTTCACTTTTACTTCCATGGTAACCTATGCCCCTGTAGCCTCCCTGCTCAGCAACTGCTATGCGATCCCCTTGCCTGCTGGTGGGGGCCCCAGCATTGATTTTGAGGAACCCAGGTTTCTTCTCCAGGGAGGACACTGCTCACGCCATTTGACAAGAGACAGATCTATGATAGCAGCCACTTTAAGATTTCAACCTCAGCATGCACAGAGACCTCAGGGATTCTTCTCTTACCCACCAGAGAGCCTGTAATTGGATGAATCACGCATTTGATATCCAGCACTCTAACTGGATACAACAGGATCAAGTATCTCTGGAGCAGTGTCTGATGAAGAGGCAGGCATACCTCTGCCTCGCAAACTGCAGTTTACAAGTTCAATATGCAGCCTCTGGTCCTCCCAACGCAAAGGGATCTTGGCCAGTCCCTCAGTTCTGAAAACCCTGGGATCCAAATTCGACAGAATCCTGCTGCCTCTCAGGAATTCCCGAATCTATTGCCAGGTACTAGGGCCAGGAATGGCACATAATGCCTGCTTCCTTTGTCCCTAGACTTCATTTTCCTTGACTGGCAGATTTTAACAGGCTGTGCTCCAGGCATTAACTTGATTAGCACCAGGGCATGGTCCATAGCCAGGCCTGGAGGACAGCGAGAACCTTTCTCTTCTCCATTATTCTTCCCCTGGCACTGCCAAGGATAGGACCATCAGGGAGGTCTCTCCACCCAGGTGAAGCTGCGCTGAGCCCTCTGGAGCAAAAGTGGTTTCAGCTCCCATGGCAGATCAGCGACCAGGCCTCTCCTCCAAGGCCGTGCACCAGAAGGGGCAATCAGCCCCTCCTCCACCAGCAGCAACAGGCAGGCACCAAACTCCTTCAGCACAACCAACCAGTTTCATTTCCAAGTGTCCTTGGTTTAGGAAAGACAAAATTTCTGCTCAGTTTCCCTGTTCCACTTGTCCCAGCTTACTGGCCTATCATCCATTCAATTTTTAACATTTTTCTTTATCTTTCTCCATTATATCAAAGCCATACTTTTCAGTTAGTTAGAACTCTTAGGCTTAATTTTTAGGTGACATGTAAATAATTAACATTCCTCAGATTAGCAATACATTCATATTTTTTAAGAGACCCAAACAGAAATTTCACTAGCTAAACAATTTTAAGCAAGCAACAAAGATGCATATTTAAACAATGAAGATAGATAACATTCCCCATTAAAACCTTGCTGCATACTACATTTACATCACAGAATACCACCAATCGGCCTTAATTCAACACGGCAGGGGGCAGGGCCCTTAATCTCTCTGCCCTGCGGAGCTGTGAGCTCTACCCCTGAGATCCCAGTCTAGTTCAGTAAGCAAACATTTCCTTTTGTGATTGGCAAATTCAGAGGGAGGGGCGGCTCCCAACATTTCAAGATGGCAGCCCCCATGAGAGCCACGTGCCATGTCATCTGCAGGGCAGCTGCCCAAACCCCTTTTCAGATATAAGAGGTAACTTGCTTATATTACATGACTTAACAAGACAAAACTCAGACAACAAACATTAAAACAGCACATTTTTAACTTTTATACTATAGATACAAGGGAAAAATTTAGATTAAAACTTTTATCTTTTGAGAAGTTGGCAAGCCTGAGGAATTTAAAATGCAAATTAACCACATTCCTGGCCTGAGTTGCTGTGGCAGGATTTTTTTTTAAAAAGTCGTTTCCTGGTGAAATAAACTGCCAGCTCAAACAAAACAGAAACAAATATACGTTGTCCTGACCCCATGATGATCGGTGACTAGAGACAGACAAGGGAAGGGGTGACCTGCTTTCACAGATCCTCACTCAGATGCCCACCTTGCTGCATCCCTTGGGAGCTTAGATTTGTCTTAGCTAAGGTGCACCCATATAAACCCCAGGCCTGGTCACCTCCACGTGGGGGTGAGTCACCATTATGCCTTATGACAAATCGCAGAACCGCAGGTTGGGGCCCACTCAGACTCCATAACCGAGGTCGTGGAGCCACACAAAGGGGAGGAGAGGGCAGGCCCCCTCCCTCCACACTCACACACTTTCACCCGACATTCACTCAGAGTTTAAAATACACTTTACCCAACTCCTAATTCCTGACCTGAGAAGCCTGCTCTCACCAGATACTCACTGAGAATGAGTACATCTACTCAATTCCTGACCTAAGGAACGCCATTCTCACTGGACATTCACTCAGAATTTCCTGACCTGAGGAGTACCCTCTCACCAGATACTCACTCAGAATCTCCTGATTACCTGACGCAGTCCTATGACTCTAGGGATTGATCAAATCTCTCTTCCACTCACTAGGAGTGGGTCTGACTGTAGAGGCTCCTGCCTTACAGATTTTGTTGACAGGTCCAGAAGTGTTTGTCCACTCTCTTTAGGTGCCGGCTGGGTCCTGGGTTGGGGTTGAGGGTCCAGGAGCGCTAGGAGTTCCCCCGTTTAATTCTGCTAAAATCAGCAGGGCACGCCTTTGGAGGCCTGTCCTGCACCTCTTGGCCCCAAACCCCATCCTCTAACTGGAGGCAAGAGCCAGCATTCAATTAGTTTCTAGGCCAGGGAACCAAAATGTTGCAGAAAGACCAAAAAACTAAGTGACGCTTTGAAGAAGTGGAGAAATCACAGTTTTAATAATACGCGCAGACTCTGGGGTTTGTCCTAAATCCCAAATCCAGAGTGGGGGTCGCACACAAGAACCTTGCTTTATAACTGCCCCTCAAGTTCATTGATTTGCAAATATACTCCCTCCCCACAAGGTCCTAAAGGGAGTATTCTGTTCATCTACCCTTTCCCCAGGTGTTCTTGGTTTTGGGCTCAGAACAAAGCCCCCTGCCCTCTCGCAGGACAGAGCTTTGTTCGGTTTTATGGCCTAACATTCCTTGCAAAACCAGCTTCCTCCTCACAACCAACTAAACCACCCAGCCAGAGCCAAAGAATCTTAAAAGCAGCATAAGAAAAGCAGTTAGTTACTTACAAGGAAGTTGCCATGAGACAGTCAGTTGGTTTCTTAAGAGAAACTTTGTGCCACCGCCACCACCCCGAAAGAAATTGGCACAAAAATATTCAAAGTCATAAAAGGCACAGGCATACAACCAAGATTACCCAGCAAGGCTATAATTTAAAATCAGAGAGACAAGAAAAAGCTATAGGAGTTCATTACCATCAAAGCAGCAATATAAGAAATGTTAATGGGGCTTCTGTAAGAAGAAAAAGATAAATATAAATAATAAAATGGCAATAACTACGTCCCTATCAATAACCACTTTAAATGTAAATAAATTCAATGCTCCAATTCAAAGACATAAGATAACTGAATAAATAAAAAGTCTCATAAAAACGCTGTCTACAAGAGACACATATTAGATAGAAACACACATACTAAAAGTAAAAGGATGGAAAAGGATATTTCATACAAATGGAAACAACAAAAAAGCCAAAGTAGCAATATATTTGCCAGACAAAATAGACTTTAAAAGCTATAATCAGTCACAAAGAATGACATTTCTTAATGATAAAGGAATCAATACAACAGGAAGAAATAACCCTTGTAAACATGGATGCACCCAATATAAGCAAGCCTAAATATATAAAGCAAATAATGACAGACATAATAGGAGAGATCAACAATAATGAATTCAGTAAAGTAGCAGGATACAAAATTTATATTCAGAAATTAATTGTATTTTATACACCAATAATGAACTATCAGAAAGAGAAAATAAGAAAACAATCCCATTTACAATTGCAGTGAAAAAAACATACGTAGGAGTAAATTTAACCATGGAAGGAAAAGATTTGTCCTTGGGAAACTGTAAGACATTGAAGAAAGAAAATGAAGAATATATAAATAAATAAAAGGACATACCATGCTCATGAAAATATTAACACCATTAAAATGTCCATGTTACCCAAAGCACTCTATAAATTTAATGCAATTCCTATCAAATCATCAATGGCATTTTTCTCAGAAATAGAGTAAATAATCATAAAATTTATATAGAATCATGAAAGACCCCAAATAGCCAAAGCAATCTTGAGAAAGAATAACAAAATAGGAGGCCTCATATTACCTGATATCAAACTATACTACAAAACTGTAGTAATCAAAACAGCATAATACTGGCATAAACACACACAATTAGACCAATGGAAGAGAATACAGAGCCTGGAAATAAACCTGTACCTATATGGACAATGAATTTATGACAATAAAGGCGAGAAGATACCATGGAGTAAAGATAGTCTCTTCAATAAATTGTGTTAGGAAAAGTGGACAATCACATGCAAAACAATGAAACTAGATCACTTTCTTACATCACATACAAGAATAACTCAACATGGCTTAAAGACCTGAAACCATAAAGCTCCTAGAGCAACGGTTCTCAACCTGTGGGGGTCAAACGACCCTTTCACAGGGGTCACTTAAGACCATCTTGCATATCAGATATTTACATTATGATTCATAACAGTAGCAACATTACAGATATGAAGTAGCAACGAAAATAATTTTATGGTTGAGTCACAACATGAGTAATTGTACTGAAAGGGCCAGAAGGTTGAGAATCACTGTCGGGGAAAACATTGGCAGTAAGTTCTTTGACATTACTCTTAGTAATATGTTTTTGGATATGTCTCCTTGGACATTGGAAACAAAAGAAAAAAATAAACAAATGGGACTATGTCAAACTAAAAAGTTTTGCACAGCAAAGGAAACAATCAAAATGAAAAGATTAACCTACTTAATTGGAAAAGATACTTGCCAATGACATACTGATAAGTGGTTAATATCCAAAATATTTAAGGAACTCATACAACTTAACACAAATACTCCAATTAAAACATGGACAGTGGACCTGAATAGACATTTCTTCAAAAAGGATACAGACATAAAAAGATGCTCAACATACTAATCATCAGAAAAATGCAAATTATAGCCACAATGAGATATCACCTCACACCTATCAGAATGGCTATCATCAATAAATCAACAAGCAAGTGCTGATAAGAATGTGGAGAAAAGGAAACCCTCACACACTGTTGGTGGGATTGGAGATTGGTGCAGCCACTATGAAACAGTATGGAGATTCCTCAAAAATTTAAAAAACAGAACAGAAATTTATGACCCAGAAATTCTACTTCTAAGCATTTATCCCAAGGAACCCAAAACATTAATTCATTTAAAAGACATACACACCATGTTCACTGCAGCATTATTTACATTTGCCAAGATAGGGAAGCACCTTAAGTATTCATCAATAGGAAAATAAAAAAGCTGTAGTATATTTATACAATGGAACATTACTCAAACATAAAGAAGAATTAAATCTTGCCGTTTACATCATGGATAGACCTAGAGGGTATTATGCTAAGTGACATAGGTCAGAAAGAGAAAGACAATGACAACACACAATTCACTTACATGTGAAATCTAAAAACACACAACAAATGTATCAACCAAACAAACAAACTAATAGATACAGAGAACTAATTGACGATTGCCAGATGAGAGGGAGGTTGGAAAGATGGGTTGAAAGTTGAAGGGATTCAGAAGAAGTGCCAGTTATAAAATTAGTCAAGATGTAAAGTACAGCATAGGGAAAGTAGTCAATCTATATAAATAAAAATGTAAATGTTTGTTCAAAATCTCAAATCTCCGAAAGTTCTTCACCGATTGCTTTGAAATTTTTGACACAACGTTGCATTCAAATATGCGCATTTTTATATACCTACATTATATAGATGTCACACCTATGACAGGTAAAAACATGTGTTTTTGGAAAAATAGTGCCTTCTATTGGACGTAAAAGCAACACACGCTACAAACTTAACAATATTATTCAGTCTAACATTCAAAGCCAAGCAGTCACATATAAGTCCATCGGCACTGTTGAGGAAGCAGATGAAGCAGTTAATTTATCCAACAGAATTTTGGAATTCACTCGATCTGCCAGGGACGCCACCACATGTATTGCAATTGAAAATCGGTGTGTCAATTATCATGTTGTGAAATATCAACCAGCACGGGCTGGGACTTGGGCTGGAATGGGGCTTGGGGCGGCCATGGAGCAGTCCCCCACATGCCAGTGGCCCAGGGCTTTGCGGGGAGTGTGGTGGGCGAGGGCAGGGGAGCTTCCTTGGCTCCTTTTTACTCAGGCTTTTGGGCAGCTTGGCAAGGGCCCCTGCTGGCGGGAGTTGGGAGCAGCCAGGCAGCTTTGGGTACGGGGCACGGGGTGCGGGTCACCGGTGGGGAGCGGGGGTGCAGGCCAGTGCTGGGGTGTCCAGGCTGCAGAGGCACACATGTGCGAGGCCAGACCAGCTGGGCAGGGCGGGGGCGGCAGCATGCCAGAGGCAGCCGCCCGGGAGGGCGCATTGTATACCCATAAGCATTGTGCAATTAAACATATTAGAAATGTGCACTTTATCTTTCCTTTCTTTTCCATTTAACCAGACTGAAACACAGCAACACATGACCGGGTACAGCTAGTATTGTAATAACGATGTAAAGGATCAGATGGGTTTTAAACTTATAGGAAAGACTAGTGGCCTGGTGCATGAAATTTGTGCACAGGGGGGGCAGCAGGGGGAGGAAGAGGGTTGTCCCTCAGACTGGCCTGCACCCTTTCCAATTTGGGACCCCTCGGGGGAGCTGTCGGACATCCTTCTCACAATCCAGAACCGCTGGCTCCTAACTGCTCACCTGCCTGCCTGATTGCCCCTAACTGCTTCTGCCTGCCAGCCTGATCATCCCTAACTGCTCCCCTGCTCGTTTGATTGCCCCTAACCTTCTCTGCCTCAGCCCCACACCCAGGATCCAGGATTCCCTCATCCAACCGACCACAGGCACTTGGGATCTCAGCTTCCCTCCCTCTGGTCAGCCATAGGCACATGGGACACAGACCAGCTTTGCCCAGGCTGGCTTCAGCTGCAGGTGCTGGGACCTGGGACCACAGGGTGGGCAGCTTCTCTGTCTCCCGGGCCACAGCCAGCCACAGGTGCTGGCACCCAGGAGTGCGGAGTGGGCAGCTTCTCTGGCAGCCAGCAGCAGGCATTAGTGTCCAGGACTGCCGGCAGGTGGCTTCGCCTGGGCCTGGCTTGATCAGGAAGGAAGTACAGATGGTTGTCCAGAAGATGTGCAGTCCAATTAGCATATTATCCTTTTATTACAATAGATCATGGTGTTTTTCTTGCTATCATTAACCACAGTAACTGTTGCTTATGTATTAAAGTTCTATTCCTCAGAATACCTGAGGTGAAGCCTCTTACTGCAGATGTATCCCAGAATGTATGGCATCCTCTCTGCTTTATGATCCAGCTAATAATACATTGCCTCAATCATGGTGATTGAGGTCATTTTTCCCCTTGCAGTTTCTAGTAGTAGATTACCATCTACTGCCTAGGAAGTAAAATTGACTGTCTCCATGTAGAACGCAAAATAAGGCATTTTTCACATCAATAAAATTTCGTTCTTTCAGCATGAGTAATTTTGCCAACAATGTTTTGAGGCAGTAACAGTTTAGAACTGAGTGAATTATTGTTTCAGGGACTGTGCTGTCCTGTGTCATACACAGATTTCATTTTATCTTTGCAACAACTCTATACAGTAGGTACTATAATGACACAGAGGAGAACACTGATATAAAGACATCAGGTAACTTGACCAGTAAAACCCGAAAGTGGCTGAGTCTCATTTCAAATCCATGAGCCATGCCCTTCAACCATTACACTCCACTCAGTATTATGCTGGAGCCTGCTCTTACAGGCTCACAAATTTTCAGGAATTTTGTAAGCTGGTTATTAAACATGGTCATTATTAAAAATTAAATTATATAATCTTAAAAGTAAATAAATTACATTAAAACCAGAGGTAATACATACTCTAAAGTCATCACTCCTCAGTTATTTACCACTACACTTACTGTTCTGACTCTGACATTATTTCTTTTGGGTCTTTCTGGTATTACTGCACGTTTCTCCTCAGCTCTGCATTTAGTGGCATCACATTAGCAACTGAAATCAGCCATGGATAGAGAATCTATGCCACAGAAATTGGCTGATAGTATAAATCAGAGTTTTGTTTTCTTTGATTGAGAGCCAGTCATTAAACATTTATCGGCACACTAACCACATCGGTGGTAGTGGTCTTGTCAGAATGTCATATTATGCAGATGAAAATCTACTTAAACAGACTTGATGTAGATATTTTCTAAGATGTAAGAATTGTCCCTGTTAACAATTTTAGTTGATACACATCTTCACTGATTGTCATCACTGCAAACTTTTCAGTCCCCGTATAGATTGCTGGATGTAATACATCATGCCCTGTGCCTGTCCCCTCCCTTTGTAGCCTTTGTTACCTTAAGGACTCGTTTTCCATTTATATGTTTAAGTACTAACCTTACTGGTTTAAAAATGTAAGCTTTTAACATTGCTCTCTCTGTTCCGTATCCTTCAGATGAAAAGTGGACCTGGGTTGCAGCAGAGGGAAATTCAAGAAGGGGAATATTGGAGTAATGACTGCAGTGGGAGAAGAGGGAACCTATCTCCCAGGCCACAGGCGCTGGTGCCCTGGACCACAAGGCAGGCAGCTTCTCCAACTGGCTGTGGCCTGGGATCACGGGGCAGACAGCTTCTTCGTCTCCTAGGCCACAGCCAGCCTCAGGCACTGGGCCTGGGTTCTCTGTCTCTCCTGGGAGGAAGTGTGGGCGGCTTCTCTGGCTGGATGAGGCCTGGGATCATGGGGTAGGTGGCTTCTTTATCTCCCGGGCCAAAGCCAGCCTCAGGTGCTAGAGCCGGACTTCTCTGTCTCCCCTGACTTCTGTGCCTGCAACAGGCTAGAGTAGCCAGAGCCGGAATGCTTGCATGGTAGCTGTGGCTGCGACGCTTTGGCCTCCACCATCTTTGTTGGGTTAATTTGCATATCACTCCTGATTGGCTGGTGGGCGTGGCTGGTGGGTGTCACAAAGGGATGGTTAATTTGCATGTTTCTTTTATTATATAGGATTACTTTGTAAGATATGTAAATGTCTAATTACTATGTTGTACTCCTAAAGCTAATATAATATTTTATGTCAACTATAACTGTCAAATAAAAAATATCATTAGAATAGAATTTAGATAAAATAGAAAAAATTTATACTAAAAGTCCTAGGAGTCCTAAGGATTCTGAGAAATTATCAAATAGTGTTATGAAGAAGATAAAAAGTCAGTGAGCCCTCTGTGAGGATCATAAATGTCAATAGAAGAATAGCAGAAAAGTTAAGAAAATTTGGTCTCGTTTGTCAAAGTTCCCATGTTATTAAAGACACTCCCCTTCAAAGGATTATTTATTGAAAAGAAATTTTAAAGGAAGTCTTCTAAATTCCTACAAGGCCAAATATGGCTCCTCTACCTCCCAAAATACATCTCTCATTTGCTCGCAGATTCTTTACCCTGACCCTTGGAATCTCCGGGATTCCCTGATTGGAGGCCAGCTTCTTTCATTACATATTGGTTCACCAAAACCAACGGGTGATTCCACGAAGTCTTTAAAGAAGTAATTATGCCAAGAGAGGAATCCACATAGTCAAGACATGGCTTTCTTAGGAATGGAGCTTATTTAATCTTAGCAAGAGCAGCTGCTCTTCTTTCTGTATTCTGGAACAAGGCACGGATTAAAGCTTTTACTTCACTGGAAGAGAATGCAGCGGCCAAGGGTCCTTTTCCATCTGCCCACCTGCAAAATAAAAGACAAAATTCTTCTTCCTATATGTCTCTGAAGTATAAACAAGATTTAAGAAATGCGTATTTGCTCCCAAATGCTTCTCTTAATAGAATTAAAACAAATCCTGGCATCCTTCTCCTTCTTTATGGATCTACCACTCAATCTCTTAGACCTCTTTGGCTTCCTGGCTGCATTTTAGTATCAGCACAGATAGAAAAAGAAACCAAGTTAGGAAGATAAGACTATTCTCCCTTATTCTATACTCACTAAGCCCTGTTGGAACTTGACAATTATGATCACATCCTGATATGTTTATATAGAGTACTAGGGGCCTGGTGCACAAAAATTTGTGCACTCGGGAGATCCCTCAGGTGCCTGTGCCGCCTCACAGTCTGGGACCCCTCAGGGGATGTCCACCTGCTGGCATGCCTGGCCAGCCTGGGTGAGGGGCTGATGGCTGTTTGCAAGCTGCCCAAGCCCCCCAGTGGGGACCCTGACCCCATGGGGGTGTGGCCAGCCTAGGTGAGGGGCTGAGGGCCATTTGCAGGCTTTCAGGCTGCCCACAGACCCTTCAGGTTTTGGGTCCTTCCTGGGGTACCTGGCCAGCCTGGGTGAGGAGCTGAGGGGCGTTTTCAGGCTGCCCACAGTCCCTGCCGGATTTGGGTCCCTACAGGGGTACCTGGCCAGCCTGGGTGAGGGGCTGATGGCTGTCTGCAGGCTGGCCAAGCCCCCCAGTGGGATTCCTCACTGCATTGGGGTGTGCCAGCCTGGTTGACCTGCTGAGGGGCATTTTCAGGCTTTCAGGCTGCCCACAGCTCCCACTGACCCAATGTCCCAGCAAGGCTGGCTGGAAGCAGGTTTCTGAGGTTTATCTTCTATAATTGATACACTGTTCCTTTAAGCCGAGGCCAAGGCAGGTAACGAAGCCTCCTGTCTGCTTGGCTTCTATAATTGAGACAATGTTGCCTAAGTATTTGCAGGCAGGACTGTTGTTTGGTTCAGCTCCGTGGCTTCTATAATTGAGACAATGTTGCAAATATGTTGTTGCCTGGAACCGGCTGGCAAACAGTTTTACTCCGACTGCAACAGAAGCTGCCTGTTTACTCAGCTCCGTGAGTGTCGGCCTCCATCTTGCCTGGGTTACTTTGCATACAGCCACTCTGATTGGCTGGTGGACGTGGCTTATGCATCCTGAAGAAATGGTCAATTTCAATATTACGCTTTTAGTAGATAAGATTAGGATCTGTAACTACTTTAAAAAGTGAACCACAGGCAACAAATTTCAACTTAGAAAGAATTGGTATAAAAAATACATAGACAACTCCCATAATTCAATAATAAAACCACAAACAACCCATTAGAATACAGGGCAAAAAGTATGAAGAGGTATTTTACAATAGGAAAAACATGAATGATCAATAAAAGGATGCTCAACATCATTACAATTTAAGGAAATGTAAATGACAATGAGCAAAATTCACAGTAATTAGAAAAAAATTTTAAAGTCTGATAATACCAAATACTGGTGTAAATGTGAAGAAAATAAATTATAAAATATCTGTATAATGGAATATGATACAGTAGGAAATGAACTGCAGCTATGCACACCATTGTGAATAAATTTAGAAAATATAAAGCAATTTATAAAAGATTCCACTTATAAAAAGTTCTAAATTTCATACTGTTTAGGGATATGTGCAAATGTGGAAAACTATACATTGTTTAGGGATATATGCAACTGTGGTAAAACTATAAAGAAAGGCCAGGAAATTACACAAAATACAAGATAGTGGTTACCTCTGGAGGGGAGCACGTGGAAAGGAGCATAGGGTTCTTCAAAGGCACTGGTAATATTTTCCTTAAGTTGGGTAATAGGTACATGAACATTTATTTTACTCCTTTTCTTTAAACTATCAATATATGTTATATATACTGTACTCTTTTGTATGTATATTTCACAATTTTAAAATGTTTAAACTACACAACAGAAGGCAAAAAAGAAATTTCTCAATTAGGTATGTATATATATAAAAGCCTAAGTGACTGACTGACTGGCCAGTAACTATGATGCACAATGACCACCAGGGGGCAGACACTCCGACCGGTAGCTATGATGCACACTGACAACCAGGGGGCAGATGCTCAACACAGGAGCTGCCAAGTTGCGGTGACTTGGCAGCTGCGGTTCTGAACCATAGAGGAGGGAGACCAATTCCAGGGTGTGTCACCCGAGAATCGCCCTCTTGCAATCTGGAACCCCTTGGGGGATGTCAGAGAGCCGGTTTCCATCCAATCCCTGCAGGCCAGGCTGAGGGACCTCACTGGTGCACAAATCCATGCACTGGGCCTCTAGTCCTTCCTATATAATAAAGAGGTAATATACAATTGACCATCACATCCTCACAAAAGATGGCCACTCCCATGTGGTCAAAGATGTGGTCAAAGAGCAGCTGGGAGCCATCAGTCGGATTGTGAGAAGGATATCTGACTGCCCATGGGGATCGGGCCTAAACCAGCAGTTGGACATTCCCCAAAGGGTCCCAAATTGTAGAGGGTGCAGGATGGGCTGAGGGACATCCCCTCCCCTCCAATGCACGAAATTCATGCACTGGACCTCTAGTTATTGATACATTTACTGAAATCTCTAGAAGAAAAAAAATCTTCCTAGGCAGAAAGAAAAGAAAGCTAAGATGTGAAAGTATTACAATTGACCACATGGGAGTGGCCATGGGAGTGTGCCTCCCCATGTAGTCACAACATGGCCACCAACAAGATGGTTGGCAGGGGAGGGCAGCTGTGGATGATCAGGACAGCAGGGGAGGGCAGTTGGAGACAACCAGGCCTACAAGGGAGGGCAGTTAGGGGCGACCATGCCAGCAGGGAAGGGCAGTTGGGGGCAACTGGGCCTGCAGGGGAGGCAGTTAGGGGTGACCAGGTCAACAGGGGAGGGCAGTTAGGGGGGACAAGGCTGGCAGGGGAGGGCAGTTGGGAACAATCGGGCCGGCAGGGGAGCAGTTAGGTATCCATCAGGCTGGAAGGGGAGTGGTTAGGGGGTGATCAGGCTGGCAGGCAGAAGCAGTTAGGGGCAATCAGGCAGGCAGGCAGGCGAGCAGCTGGGAGCCATCAGTCGGATTGTGAGAAGGATATCTGACTGCCCATGGGGATCGGGCCTAAACCAGCAGTCGGACATTCCCCAAAGGGTCCCAAATTGTAGAGGGTGCAGGATGGGCTGAGGGACATCCCCTCCCCTCCAATGCACGAATTTCATGCACTGGACCTCTAGTTATTGATACATTTACTGAAATCTCTAGAAGAAAAAAAATCTTCCTAGGCAGAAAGAAAAGAAAGCTAAGATGTGAAAGTATTACAATTTTTTTTTAAATATATATATTTTATTGATTTTTTACAGAGAGGAAGGGAGAGGGATAGAGAGTTAGAAACATCGATGAGAGAGAAACATCGATCAGCTGCCTCTTGCACACCCCCTACTGGGGATGCGCCCGCAACCAAGGTACATGCCCTTGACCGGAATCGAACCTGGGACCCTTCAGTCCACAGGCCAACGCTCTATCCACTGAGCCAAACCGGTCAGGGCTACAATTTTTTTTCAGAACAAGAATTAGTGATCATTCTTAGGCTGAAAGAGGGCCCTTGAACAGCAAAATAAAAATTCTTATATGCTGCACTGTGAAGTCTTACCTAAGATATTTATTACTCACTAAGGACTTGTAAATAACAAATAAATAAAACAAATTTTGTACAAAATATAAGTTAGAAATATTTTGATATGATTTTTTATAAATACAAATCTCATATCCATTGTTTTAGAAAAGATATATTTGCTGAAAACAATTCAGACCCATGTAGGTCTAATATAATTGGGGATCTGTAATAAACAAAGCTAAAACAGATAAAACAAGTAGCTTTGGAGGTGGAGATGGATTTTTAAGGCCTATTCAGGGAACTCCCTGAGCAAGGTATGCATACTGGTTAATAATCTACCAAGTCAATAATAAAGGCATCCATGAATGTGTACTAACCCACAACTATTCTGTTTTGTGCAGTATCGATGCCCTCCACACATTCAGTGTAATATGACATAGACAGCATACAAATACTGGGACAGCAATGTTACCTGATGGTGATGAGATGAAACATCATCTACTATATTAAGAAAAAGTGAATCGACAGCAAGATGGCGGCATAAGGTAAACACCGTAAATGCAGCCGTGAACAACTATTTCAGAAAAACCACAAAAAGAACACACAGACACCACTCGCACCCACAGGATGGCTGGCTGAGTGAAAATCCTACAACTAGAAAAGAGTCTGAGACTCAGAGGAGTGGCGGAAGCAAAGTACAGAGGTACAGAGGCGCGCGCACGGGGCTCGGGGAGAGGGCTGGTGCCGGAAGACGCGGTTCTTTTCCAAAACGGAGAGAGCCACAAGTTCCCAGCGGCTCTGAACTCCAGTTCCAAGCAAGTTTCTGAGGGCCCAGACACCCGGAAAAGGGGGACTGACTGGCACCGGGAGGAAATCCAAAGCAGGTTTCTCTCAGCGTTGCTTGCAGCAATTACCGTGGGACACAGAGACCTGGTGTCTCTCAGCACAGGGCTGAGAAGCGCCATAGCTATTTGCTCTGCCCTGCCCTACAAACTCCCGGAGGCCCCACCCCTCCCAAGCTGTGTCAGAGGCTTTTGCATATAAAAGACTGAGTAG